>JAINUV010001368.1:0-66783 GCA_020205505.1 Panax japonicus
CAACTCCAAAATGAAACAAATATATGAATTTCACAAGAAACAATTATGTGAAATAATAACAGCATTTGAAACGAGGAACAAAACGAATAAATCAAATTTAACAAAAGTATCGCTGAAAAGTACGGAATCCGTACCTGATACTTTCAAACCATTTATAGCACACTCCACCAAATCTTACCCTCAATTGCCAACGATATCAAATATGAAACGTCATTCACAACCTAAACATATTCACCTTAAATTAAAATAATCCAAACTAATAATTTCTAAAATAATTCATAATCTATTTAATATGCCTTTAATCACCGCCTTATATCAATTTTTAATACTCCAAAATTTATATTCCAAATAATAAAATTTATATTCCAAATAATAAAATTTTATTACAAATCTAACCATTACTAACATAATATTAATTAATTTTATTAAATAATTTTTTTATTTTTTATTTTTTTTAACAAATAAACGAATTCGATTTGAATTAATATACAAAACTTTCGGTATAATTTCTCAATATAACATAATAATTAGTTATTTATTAAGCTAGTATACTAACTTATCAACCCAGTGCCCCCACTGTCATCCAAAATCAGATTGATAAGAAGCAACATATCTAAGTTTACATTTTGCTCATTATAATACTCATAATTCATATAAAGACATGCTTATCTCATTATTCACACAATATGAATATGTGACATCCTTTTGCAATCCAATTATTATATGTACACTATCATGTGATTAAACTTACAGACTATAACTAGGAAAATAACAATTACTCACCGAAAAAAGAATGGCAATCGAAGTACTCTGTTGTTCTCCTGCGCCGCCACACTGCTCCGTTTTTTTTTTCCTTCGCGTTATACTTATTATGGGTAAATTTAGGGTTTACTTATTTATTCACTTAAAAATAAATTTTATTAGTTAATATATTTATTAACTCTCCAACTATTAATAGGATTTTAAAATTACACAACTATAAATTAGGACTCACTTAGTTTTAAAGCCCAATTTTACCAATTTGATTTATCCATCATTTATTAATATTTATTAACCCACATAAATTAAATAACTAATTTGACCCAAATAAATGACAAAGTCCAATTAATATGTTTTAAAATAAAATTAATTTTTATTATTTAATATTTTTTTTTCGGCTATTACAGATATGGTAAGAACTCTTGACTGAGAAAAGAACGAATTTGATTAAGGCATGATATCAATGTCGGATTATTAAGTGTTTATGCATAAATCACGGGGTATGAAAGACTGATCCCCTTGAATACCAAAATATATTAAAAGGTCTAGTTTAAATTACTGAGCACCTTGGTAAATGTTCATGGTTATTCAAAACCACTCAGTTCATGTTATTCAATTATCAAATATTCAATTGTTGATTAATAATTCATGTTCCTCTAAAATTTTATATTATTGTTGAACATTGAAGGCAATATTTCTTTCTAAGTCATGATATATCTCCTTCGTCTTTATAAACTTGTGAAGCACATTAGTTGCTTACTCTTGCTATATCATGACCTCTATTTCAGCTAAGCCTGAAGGATCTAACACGAAGGACAAGGGCAAGGGCAAGATCCAGGAGTAATTTAGAATGAATGTTAATTAAATTATTATCTGATGGATTTCCTTAAGTAAACTATTTGTATTATAAATAGTGTATTTGAAGTTAAGGTTATGGAGACCTTGGGACCATGTTATGAGATATTATTATTATGAACAATGTATGTTTATTATCTTGTAATAGTTATAGAATGCTTATGATGATGATAGGATCGTGAGCACTGAATCTGAGGTTAGAGAACCTGGATTTGGGGGCGTCACAGGTCACTAGATAAAACACTTTGAATTATTTCCTCAATTAGTCTAGACATGATTATGAGTGGCAACCAATGGGAGCTTGTCCACATTTTTCATGTGTAACAATTTCAACTAATGGCCAAGTTAGCTTAATCTGCAAAAAGAATCAAGTCCATATCATGTATAGATTAGAAGTTATAGATGGTCAAACATGGTTGACCGATCATGAAAAACTGTTTTTGGGCAGTCTGTAATGGGGGCATTCTATCCGCCTTGGGCGCAAAAATACCCCAAATACCCGAAATATAAATTAATTCTTGAACTTGTTTTATTGAATTATTATGTCATTGTCATCATCCTCATGTTATATTATGTTGAAAGTTATCTTTGGCTTACGTGCATAGATGAACTTAGTATGATTATGAATAGGGATCATTCAGTATAATCATGACATGTTATAAATGATGTGATAAAAGTCCTCAGTGGCCTGTAATGCATTGATGGATAGTTTTTGGTATGATTATGACCAGGAGTGTTTCGGTATAGTCATGACCATTGATGATTTAATAAAAATCTTTAACCGTGGTTCAATAAGCTGAATAATGCAATAATAATATTACATTCAAACTTAATTTACATACATCAAAGTTTACTCCCCAGGTACGAGACCTTCAAATACATTCCATACGATACCTGAATAGGTACCAATACTGACTATAACCATTAACTCATAATATAACTCATTCAAACAGCTTTCCTTTATCCTTGTTCGTGCCTGAGCCTTCAGGTTGCTCATACATAACTGAAAACATTTAATTTAAGCAAGGATGAGCATTTGAGTGCCCAGCAAGTAATAACAATTATATATATAAGCTGAAAGAATATAAGTATTCTCTTTACATAACACTTCTACAACGAATTGAAAGTTGTGAAGTAATCTGTACTAATAAAAAATTCACATAACAACTCTCTTTCAACTTCTTTAAATTTGGCTCTGACTCTACCCTTGAATAGGGTTTAAGAAATATACTATGAATATTCTTTTTTCATTTTCGACAAGGCTTAATAGAAATTCATCCTCAAACCGTCATAACCTACGGGCACAGAGGCTGATCAGCCCCGTTGTACCTTGTATTAATCAATACTACATAACTTGAACGAAATTCATCGCTCACTCTATCCGCCTTGGGCGCAAAAATTTCCCATATAGAAATGTTCATACGTGTCTGGTTCCAAACCCGAAGGTTTTTAATCTTGCTCAACAATAATATGTAGTTCAACATATATGTATATACGGGTAATTGACAAAGGTGTATCAACATGTGAATAAATGTCATGATTATCCAAGTGGGGACACTTGTATAACCATTTAGAAATCAATTAACAGAATATATATATATATATATATATATCTGAATTAACATGTTGATCATCAAAGCGTACATAATCTGTACAGGAATAGAATAATTCTGAGACATTCTTACTCATGTCCATTGCATAAAGGAAATGCAAAGGTAGAATACTTGCCTGATTCGCTGATTACAAATCTCAACTTAGGTTTTATCTCTTTATCACAACCTATCAATAATCAGATCATTCGTTCGATTAGAACAATATATCTTAACACATAGTACTGTCTATTATAGTCAACACATAATCTAATCACATAATCACAGTGATCATACTTTTAGTTCATATTCTATACTTGAAATATTATTATACATTTTTCAAATATCTCATCCATGCTCTTACAGTAGCATTTTCTTTCTTTTATAAGGTCTGACATTTGTCGGCGTACCGACAGTTTTATCGGGTAAATACTGAGTCTAAGACTCTTATTCTATAACTCAACATCTGTAAATATCAGACATTTTATTTTTAAACATTTTCAAAATTTCCAGAAATTGAAAATTTTAAAATAATTCAAATCTGTCACTAAAGGGCCTATAGTGATATAACTGCTACTATAGGTGTTCTTCATCAAATTCAGAACTTCATAACCGGTTCTCAAGTCAGCTAGTTTGGCCGGCTATAACTTTCAAATATTGGAATCATAATTAAATGATTTAAACATTAAACAATTTCATTATCATTAATAGTTTAATTAATACTAAACTATTAATGAAACCATTGCCAAAATATAAAAGTTATTTATAATAACTCAAACTATTTTTAAAACATTTATATTACCCTTAAATGATTTTTAAAATAATAAAAATCATTTTTAAATAATTACCATTAATATTTAAATATTAATGTACTATTTATCCAAATATTAAAAGTTATTAATTATAACTTAAAATATTTTTAAATCCTTATTTTCATTTAAAATGATTTTTATAATATTAAAATCATTTTTAAACTAAATTATTTAATATAATCATTAAATAACTTTAATATCATTAATAATATTAATTAATGAAATTCATCACAAAATTTTAAAAGTCATCACAAATAACTCATTTACATAATCAATTCTAAGCCAAAATAAACATAGTAAACTAACTAGTTTATTAACAAACTAACTAAACTTCAAAAATTCAAACTTTAACTAACAATTAAATACATTACAAAAATTAAATAAGAAAACATACCCGGAAATACGAATTTCACAAACTGAATACGCACTTCCACGCCAAAATTTAACTAAGGAGATCTTTATAAAAAGTCCTCCCCCAACAAAGCCTTTCTCAAAAATTGGAAGCCTTATTGTTGGTGAATGAAACAAAGGCCAAGCCCTTCTATTTATAAGTTTAGAAAATGGTGAACTTTCTCAATTTAGTCGATGTGGGACTTGGTTTAAACTAATCTTTCAATAGCTCATTTTGCGATTTTCTCACGCCTTGCTCATTTATCAGAACATTCCCAACTTTGGATATGTTATACATGGTATACCAGAGTATTTTTAAAAAATACGAATTACCCAATTCGGGTTCATTAGGTAGCCCAAACAGTGCGTCAAAAGTAGACGTTCATAACAGTTTTTAATTTCGTTTCAGCTTTACCCTCTCTCGCTAAAACAGTCATAACTTTTTCGTTTCAAAATATTTTTGAGCTATTCTTGAGCCCACGCGAAGCTAACTTCTGGGGCTACAACTTTTATTCTTTGACCATTTCCAAATTCCAAACACATCAGCCCAGAAATTCCGTTCAAGTGGACTGCACCGCACTTGTTGGACAGTTTTGACACTACTACTTTGAAATGTCATAACTCTCTCCTCCGATATCGGATTTAGTTCGTTTCGGAGTCTATGGAAAGCTTATTCAGTGTATTACAACATACCAAAAGTCCAGAAGGTTTTGGAAACATTAACTAATCGAAACAGTGTCCCGAATAGCACATCTCGCTGCTGACTTTCAGTTTTGAGAAATTTGACACATTTCCTTCCAATCACCGTAATTCCCTCATCCGAGGTCAGAATGAGGTCATTCCAAAGCCTATGGCTTCCTAACTCAGTACACTACAACATATCAAAAGCCCAGACCTTTTAAAGCACAAAAAGTGGACGAGAATGCCCCCATTACAGACTGCCCAAAAACAGTTTCTCATGATCGGTCAACCATGTTTGACCATCTATAACTTCTAATCTATACATGATATGGACTTGATTCTTTTTGCAGATTAAAGACCATATAACAAGCTACACATAACAACTTAAAAATAACAAAAATCATGATCGATCAAAGATCTATAAGCTCTGACATTTGACGAAAAAATCACATAAATGAAATTTTCCAAATTTCTTAAATCTTCAAATTCGTGTGCTTTGATGTTACGGGTCTTTGATTTATCAACCTATATCATCAATTAACATCCTATTACACAACTTTAAACAATCAATTGCATCAAATAGCATCGAATCAAAGGATTTCTAGGTTTAGTGTTCTTATACCTTTTTTTTTTATCAAAAAGGGTATTTTGGTCATTTCATATATAATTTCAAGGGCAATCTTGTACAAGGCAATTAAATGTAATATTTAATCACTAGATTTAATTCATACAACTTACCAATTAACTTCTATCCTTTGGTAAATTAAAACACTTATACAATAACATCGAAATTAAACCCGATAATTAAAATTAGGGTTCTATAATTATCTGTGTATGTTATTAACATAGTCGTTATGGTTTCTAACTTCAACCGGTTAAGGTTATAATAATTAGGGTTTTCCTAATTAGTGACGTACAACAGTAATTAGGGTTTCTTCTAATTACCGATATTCTTCTACACAGTAACTTCATACACACAGTCACTACTCAGTCATATCTCATAACTGAGTTTAATAATTAGGGTTTCACAGCATGGTAATATGCTATGACCTAATTGACCGTCATTGCTCAATATTATCTGTCCGCACATACACAGTACATAATTATAGTACTGTAAAATCATAATATAATATTATTATTCTCATCTCTTGATCATAATCCCAATCCAGGGTTTGGATCTCATATCTGACTTATTATTCGTACACAACATCAATAATCAAGTTAAAATAATTAACTTAAATATTCTGAACAATTCATATAATAAAATATTTATTATATAAATCTAATTATCACTTCATATATTATTTCCAATCATGTTTTCATGGAAAATAATTAATAAAAACATTTCGGCTTACAGAAATTTATTACCATATAACTTGTGGTAAATAATAATTTCAAAATTATTTCTAATTTTTCAAGAAATAAATATATTCACATTTATCGTTCACTTTACTTGACACTTAGTCTCGTCATTAAATAAAAAAAAAAATTATACACAAAATTTCTTATTTATTTTATATAGAAAATCTCGGGTTATTACATTCACCCTCCCTTATAAGGATTCCGTCCCCGGAATCACCGCTTTAAAAACTCATATGCAGAAGGGTACATAACATATAATCATTGTACGTAGATCTCGATCATACTTGATCGAACTGATCTTTAATTATTCTTCATAACACTTGTCTATTAAGCAGAAATATAATATATATAAGTTATTCAAATAGCACCTGGAGTTCTGTTTCCAGCTGCCACCGTATCCTGGACCGTCATGTTGTAAACCCTCAGAGTTACTTTCGTTGGGTTACGGGTTGAGTTTGGTCCTGAAATTGCTAACGTCCCACTGTTTCTCCCCGTGGTTACGTTTCCTGCCTCCATTCCCCTCTGTGGACAGTTCTTCACCTTATGCTCAGTCGATCCACATATGAAGCATCCACTGATCATCCTTGAAACCCGAACTTGGTGCTTCACGATACCATTTCAATAAGCTAAATAATGCAATAATAATATTACATTCAAACTTAATTTACATACATCAGAGTTTACTCCCCAGGTACGAGACCTTCAAATACATTCCATACGATACCTGAATAGGTACCAATACTGACTATAACCATTAACTCATAATATAACTCATTCGAACAGCTTTCCTTTCTCCTTGTTCGTGCCTGAGCCTTCAGGTTGCTCATACATAACTGAAAACATTTAATTTAAGCAAGGATGAGCATTCGAGTGCCCAGCAAGTAATAGCAATTATATATATAAGCTGAAAGAATATAAGTATTCTCTTTACATAACACTTCTACATCGAATTGAAAGTTGTGAAGTAATCTGTACTGATAAAAAATTCACATAACAACTCTCTTTCAACTTCTTTAAATTTGGCTCTGACTCTACCCTTGAATAGGGTTTAAGAAATATACTATGAATATTCTTTTTTCATTTTCGACAAGGTTTAATAGAAATTCATCCTCAAACCGTCATAACCTACAGGCACAGAGGGTGTTCAGCCCCGTTGTACCTTGTATTAATCAATACTACATAACTTGAACGAAATTCATCGCTCACTCTATCCGCCTTGGGCGCAAAAATTTCCCATATAGAAATGTTCATACGTGTCTGGTTCCAAACCCGAAAGTTTTTAATCTTGCTCAACAATAATATGTAGTTCAACATATATGTATATACGGGTAATTGACAAAGGTGTATCAACATGTGAATAAATGTCATGATTATCCAAGTGGGGACACTTGTATAACCATTTAGAAATCAATTAACAGAATATATATATCTGAATTAACATGTTGATAATCAAAGCGTACATAATCTGCACAGGAATAGAATAATTTTGAAACATTCTTACTCATGTCCATTGCATAAAAGAAATGCAAAGGTAGGATACTTGCCTGATTCGCTGATTACAAATCTCAACTTAGGTTTTATCTCTTTATCACAACCTATCAATAATCAGATCATTCGTTCGATTAGAACAATATATCTTAACACATAGTACTGTCTATTACAGTCAGCACATAATCTAATCACATAATCACAGTGATCATACTTTTAGTTCCTATTCTATATTTGAAATATTATTATACATTTTTCAAATATCTCATCCATGCTCTTAAAGTAGCATTTTCTTTCTTTTATAAGGTTTGACATTTGTCGGTGTACCGACTGCTTTATCGGGTAAATACTGAGTCTAAGACTCTTATTTTATAACTCAATATCTGTAAATATCAGACATTTTATTTTTAAACATTTTCAGAATTTCTAGAAATTGAAAAATTTAAAATAATTCAAATCTGTCACTTAAGGGCCTATAGTGATATAACTGCTACTATAGGTGTTCTTCATCAAATTCAGAACTTCATAACCGGTTCTCAAGTCAGCTAGTTTGGCCGGCTATAACTTTCAAATATCGGAATCATAATTAAATGATTTAAACATTAAACAATTTCATTATCATTAATAGTTTAATTAATACTAAACTATTAATGAAACCATTGCCAAAATATAAAAGTTATTTCAGAAGTTTGACGTGAATCGCGGATCCCTATCCGACACAATAGATACTGGTACGCCATGCCTCGATATAATTTCTTTGATGTATAGTTTGGCTAGCTGGTCCAGACTATACCTGATCTTGATCGGCAAAAAGTGAGCCGACTTCGTAAGACGATCTACGACCACCCATATGGCATCGTGTCCCTTTTGCGTTGCTGGAAGTCCTACCACAAAATCCATCGTGATGTGCTCCCATTTCCACTCTGGAATCTCTAAAGGCTGTAATAGTCCACTTGGTCGTTGATGTTCTGCCTTGACTTTCTGATAAGTTAAACATCTGCTGACACATTCTGCAACATCTCTCTTCATGTTTGGCCACCAAAAGTGTTGACGTAAGTCTTGATACATTTTTGTGCTTCCTGGGTGTATTGAGTACCTCGTATTGTGTGCTTCTTGCAGAATCTCTTCTCTTAGTTCTGGTACTAACGGTACCCAAATTCGTCCTTCAAATCTTAGCAGTCCGGTGCCATCAATCTTGTATTTCAATTCCTCCCCTTCAGCTAGCCGCTTCTTGATATTGTCGCAATCTTCGTCCTTCTCTTGACCCTCTTTAACTTTATCTAATAAAGTAGGGCTCGCTGCCACCGTAAATAATTTCTCATCGACCTCCATTGGATACTTAACCTCTAAGTCAAGTCGTTCGAAATCCTTTACCAATTCCTCTTGAATGGTCAACTTCAGTAACTTCTCTCTGCCTTTTCTGCTCAGGGCATCTGCTACTACATTTGCTTTGCCTGGATGGTACAGAATCTGACAATCATAATCCTTGATCAATTCTAGCCATCGACGCTGCCTCATGTTTAGTTCTTTCTGCGTGAAGATATACTTCAGACTCTTGTGATCCGTATATATCTCACACTTCTCACCATACAAATAGTGCCTCCAAATTTTTAAGGCAAAAACTACTGCTGCTAACTCCAGGTCATGAGTCGGATAACCCTTCTCATAGTCCTTTAGCTGACGTGAAGCGTATGCAATGACCTTGCCATGCTGCATCAGTACACAACCAAGACCCTTGTGTGACACATCACTATACACTACAAATCCTCCCGTGTTGTCCGGTAAAGTCAACACAGGTGCTTGACTGAGCCTCTTCTTCAATTCCATGAAACTCTGTTCACATTTTTCCGTCCAAATGAATTTCACTGTCTTTCTAGTAAGGTTGGTCAACGGCGATGCTATCTTTGAAAAATCTTGGATGAATCTTTGATAGTACCCTGCTAATCCCAAGAAACTTCTAATTTCTGTTGGTGTCTTTGGCTGTTCCCAGTTGATAACCGCTTCTACTTTTGCTGGATCTACCGAAACACCATCCTTGTCGATAACGTGACCCAAAAACTGCACTCTCCACAATCAAAACTCACACTTGGAGAACTTTGCATACAACTTCTCCCTCCTTAACGTTTCCAACACTTTCCTTAGATGTTTAGCGTGATCTTCCTCTGTCTCTGAATATACCAGAATGTCATCGATGAACACGACAACAAACTTATCCAAATACTGTTTAAACACTCTGTTCATCAAATCCATGAATGCTGCTGGCGCATTCGTTAACCCAAAAGACATTACCAGAAACTCAAAGTGTCCATACCGAGTTCTGAATGCCGTCTTTGGAACATCCTCATGTCTCACCTTCAGTTGGTGATAACCGGTTCTCAAGTTGATTTTTGAAAAGTATTTTGCCCCCTTCAACTGATCAAACAAATCGTCGATCCTGGGCAACGGGTATTTACTCTTAATGGTGAGCTTGTTCAACTCCCGGTAGTCGATGCAAAGTCTTAATGACCCATCCTTCTTCTTTACGAATAATACTGGTGCTCCCCACGGTGATACACTTGGTCGAATGTATCCCTTATCTAACAACTCTTGCAGTTGAATCATCAGTTCCTTCATTTCTACTGGAGCCATACGATACGGCGCTTTGGATACCGGTGATGTCCCTGGTGCCAAATCGATAACAAACTCTATCTCTCTATCTGGCGGCAATCCCGGAATCTCATCTGGGAAAACGTCAACGAATTCCCTTACAATAGGTATCTGACCCAGTTCACCCTCGACTCTGCGGGTATCCATAACGTGAGCCAAATAACCTATACAACCCTTCCTAAGCAACTTGCTTGCATCATCGTTAGACAACAAGATTGTCTTGGCGATTTACTGCCATAAAATACCACCTTTGACTTATTCAGAGTCTTCAGGTGTACACACTTTTTCTTACAGTCAATGACCGCTCCGTGACTTGATAACCAATCCATCCCGAGGATTACATCAAACTCTCCAAGACGAATCGGTATCAAATCCACGCTAAGCTTAAATCCTCTTACATTAGCACACCAGTTCCTATAGATGTTGTCTACAGGGATAATTTCTTTGTTTGCTACTTCTACATTTATTGGGTGTTCTAATTGTTCGCGAGATAAACTTAATCTTTGAGCAAATTCATCAGATACAAAAGAACATGAAGCTCCCGAATCGAATAACACATAGGCATTTATATCATTGATCGGAATTATACCTGACACCACCTCCCTGGATGCCACAGCATCTTGCACTGTCATATTGAATGTCCGTGCTGTCGGCTTGTTTGGCTGGGCTGGTCCTCCACTGGTTGTTTTAGTGTTATTGCCCCTATTACCATATCTGACATCCGTGCTTTTCTTCTTTGGGCACTCCTTGCTCCGATGTCCCACTTCACCACAGTTAAAACAACCTCCTTTCTTCACCTTAGGACAATTGGGTGTGGTATGCCCTTCTTGCCCACATGTATAACATACGATTTTTCCTTTCAAGCATTCCCCCGGGTTACTCCTTCCACAGTTTCCACACACCGACTTCTTTTGATGCACACTCCCGTGCTGTATCTCCAAATTACTACCCATACTGCTCCATTTCCGCTTATTATTGTTGCTACCGCCACTGCTAACATTATGATTCCCACCTTCTGCTTTCTTCTTATTCTTCTCCCGATTGTATCTTGAGACCGCTTCGCTTCCTCCTTCCGCTATAAGAGCTTTTTCCAACAGAGTTGAGAATGATGTGATTTATAAAACCGCTACCTTACTATAAATCCACGGCTCAGTCCATTTTCAAACCTTCTCGCTTTCCTCACCTCTGTGTCCACCTGATGTGGAGCGAATCTGACCAATTCATTGAATTTCGCAGCATACTCTGATACTGACATATTCTCCTGTTTCAGTTCCAAAAACTTGATCTCCATTCTTGCTTGAACACTCTCAGGGAAGTAGTTCTCAAAGAATAACTTCTTGAACGCTTCCCAAGTCACGATTCCAGTTCCGGCTTTGTTCTGGTTGGCATCCCACCAATAGTTAGCCTCACCCTTCATTAAGTAGGTAGTAAAAATTGTCTTCTGCTCTTCTGCTACTCTAGCAATAACGAAGGCCTTTTCAATCTCCTTTACCCACGTTTGGGCTTCTATCGGGTCTGCTGTTCCTCTAAACTCCGGCGGTTCTACTGCCTTGAAGTCTTTAAAGTTGACTAGTTGGGTGCCTGCCTGATTTCCTGCAGGTTGATTCCTCATGGCTTCAGCCATCATGTTGACGAAATCTTGCATCGGGTTTTGTTGAGATCCCGCTGCATTATTAACTGATTCCTCAATATCTTGGTTCCTCAATCCACGTCTGCGTGCCATTATCTAGTGAAACAAAATTCTAACACGTTACTTGGATTTATTATCATATGGTTACTTAGCATGTATCACGCTATTTTATTTAAACAATCGAATGATCCTTATGTGAGAGTTTGAAGCTAATAAGATTTGGAAGTCTTTCCCCCTGCTTAATGGGTTAAGTTTGTTTTTAAAGAACATTTTTCCAAATCAGCCTACTGGATTCACATAACATTAAATAGACAATTTACTATTTAAAATTTTCCAACACATATCATATCAATACTGCATTTATATTCATACACCAATCTTCAGTGACTTACATGATTAATGCAGGTATATTTTATAAATGTTGCTCTCCCATTTTAACACAAAAGATGGGATTAACTCATAATGATACCTCCCTACAAACACAGTTAGGGAAAGTACCTAACCACATACTACCTCACACCTGTTGAGGTTTACATCAGCATAAAACCTTATTACACAAAAAGAAAGATACTAATGCATCTATCTACAACTGTGCCATCACATCATCACCACTGGTGGCCCTGCCAGGTCACCTGCACAGGCTCCTAGGGAAGCAACTACTGCAGAACTCTACGTCGAACGGGTCGACTAGACTCTCCTATGTCATAGTGTGCCCTCCTAGCCCCACTGCGTTGGCCCTCATACGCTGCATCAAGGGCCAGTCCTAAAGTTTCTACTCTGACCTTTATGGTCTGCAGTTCAATCTTTAACTGGCCCACCAGCTCATCCGACTCATGTAATGCATCTTCTACCCGCATCTTGTCGGCAATTTCTACATCAAACTCAGCCTGCATCTCCAGATGCTTTATGCTCAGCTCTCCAAACTTTGCCTTTTCATTCTCTAGCTGTACCCTAAGTATCTCAACTTGCAACTGGGACTCATCAAATTTTTCCTTCTGTTCAACTTTCTCCATCTGGGCTTAATGAGCCGCATCCTTGTATTGTTCTTCAGTAAATTGGAGGGAGTGGTTTTCTACTTCAAATTCCTCCACTCTGCCTTCTAATTGACTGATTCTCCTCAACAAGTCCCCTACCGGAGGACCATGAGGGACATCTTGGGTGACCTCATGCTCAATGGGTTCTTGTTCAACTGAGTAACTACCTTGGCGCTCGTCAGACATCCTACAAACACTATAAAATCAACATCAGTACAACAATAAAATATATTCATTGATGAAATGAAATAATATTTTATTAAGTACAACACAAACTTGATGAATTCCCATAATCCATCTCCTAACATACTCTATTAGAGTTTTCTACTAAGGTTATAACCTAGGTTTCGCATTCCTAATGTTTATAACCTACAGCTTTGATACCAACCTGCGACGCCCCCAAATCCAGGTTCTCTAACCTCAGATTCAGTGCTCACGATCCTATCATCATCATAAGCATTCTCTAACTATTACGAGATAATAAACATACATTGTTCATAATAATAATATCTCATAACATGGTCCCAAGGTCTCCATAACCTTAACTTCAAATACACTATTTATAATACAAATAGTTTACTTAAGGAAATCCATCAGATAATAATTTAATTAACATTCATTCTAAATTACTCTTGGATCTTGCCCTTGCCCTTGCCCTTGTCCTTCGTGTTAGATCCTTCAGGCTTAGCTGAAATAGAGGTCATGATATAGCAAGAGTAAGCAACTAATGTGCTTCACAAGTTTATAAAGACGAAGGAGATATATCATGACTTAGAAAGAAATATTGCCTTCAATGTTCAACAATAATATAAAATTTTAGAGGAACATGAATTATTAATCAACAATTGAATATTCGATAATTGAATAACATGAACTGAGTGGTTTTGAATAACCATGAACATTTACCAAGGTGCTCAGTAATTTAAACTGGACCTTTTAATATATTTTGGTATTCAAGGGGATTAGCCTTTCATACCCCGTGATTTATGCATAAACACTTAATATTCCGACATTGATATCATGCCTTAATCAAATTCGTTCTTTACTCAGTCAAGAGTTCTTACCATATCAATTAATAAGAACAGATATTTAAAACCCATTTAATTTAACAAATTTAGACATGCTTGATCTAGCTGATACAATTAGCATAGATCTATCCCATAAACAGTTCATAAATGAAGAACTTTAATTTAATTCACAGTTCAATGATAGTAGAACGGAATTCAATTGCACAAAGTGCGAATTTTAATAATCAATATAGACGTGAATAATCATCAATAATTATCCACTAACATGCTTTGAAAATGATAACTCAAGTTTGAGTTAGAAAACTTGCCTCGATCGTAGGTTACGGCTACGAAATTAATTTCTATCCACTATGCAGTTAAATTATCTTCCCTTGAGAGTCCTATAATTAGTCTTTCAATTAGTCAATGCATAACATCAGATTATGTAATCACATAGATATTATACATTAAAATTAGTCCTTATAAATATTATCATGTCTAGATAGTGTTACTATTAATTAACAACTACCTTTAATTCACGTAATATTATTAACTTAGATAATATTTAATTCACCATCTAGTATTATTAGTTCCCTAATAATACTTTCAATTATTTACTAATATTTTATTCACTTACTAATATTATTAATCACTTAATAATATTTTATTTCCTTTACTAATGTTATTATATTTAATAACATTTTATTTAATCTCGAATATTATTATTTAATAATATTTTAATTATTTAATAATAATACTTTAATCTAATATTATTAATTATTTAATAATATTTTAATGAAATATTAATCTTAATATTTTTAAAAACATCATATCATAATATTATTAATATTATAATAATATTCCAATGATTTATTAAATTAATAAACAATTTATTCTAATTGTTCATCCTTTATTAACCTCTTATTTAATATCCATAAAAGGTCATAAATAATATTTATTGTTATAAATTACCAACATGCCCTAAGATAGTCATGATAAAACATACTATGAGCATTCAAGCATAAAAATCATATTTTTCTCATTAAAAAAATCATTTAACTATTTATTTCCTTTTATTCATAACTTAACTATTTTTAGGAAAAATAGCAAACTGACTTCAAAAATTCTAAACTTCTGGATTTCTACAGATTATGAATTAACAATGAGATTTTAATTTTTCTGGAATTTTAGAAAATGATCTACTATTTTTAAAGTGCTCAAAACACTCAGATCTTGCTCTATTTTTAAAACATTGAGTGTTGCTCCGAAAAATCTGAAATTTTCAAGGTATGTTCTCCTAACATATATGAAGCTGCTGTAAAAATTTCAGAACGTTTCAGTGTATACACAGTGAGATATTCGAAGTTTAATATTTCGGAGTCCTTTACGGAAATGGCTATTACTCACAACCTATAAGTCGAAACGCGTCCGTTCTTTTTCCTACGCGTAGATAACTTCATAAGGTACCTCTGTAATATTTTTTTAGATTTTTACAAGATAAGGAACTAGCTGAAAGAGGCTCATGAAAAACAAGTCAGTAGCTGATTTAGGATTTCAAAGCTTTAACATAAAAAGTGGGCTGTTTTGGGAAAAATAATCTTAAAGCTTTCAAAACATGCTAGATTTGTGTCCTATCACTTGGGTTTACTAGATAACTCATGTATCTAGCACCCCCCTTTGACGGATCAAAATTCCAAGTTGTAAAACTTGAGTTACACAAGATTTAGTGGAAGAAAAACAAGAGTTTTCACCCTTAGAGAACATATGCTCATTTTCTTCCTCTAAACCTTAGATCCAACACTCAAGATACTTAGTTCTATGCATGATGGTATGTATAACTAGTGTATCTTGAGTAGTTGTACATAACCCCATCAAAACTCAAGCTAGCAAATCAAGGTAAAAGAAGAAGATGAAGGTACATTATACCTTGACTTAGTGGCTACCTTCCTTGATTTTCCAAAGTAATTAATAAACTTAGGGGGCATAACTCAAGCTAGCAAAACACTCCTATGTTATTATATTTAATAATATTTTATTTAATCTCGAATATTATTATTTAATAATATTTTAATTATTTAATAATAATACTTTAATCTAATATTATTAATTATTTAATAATATTTTAATGAAATATTAATCTTAATATTTTTAAAAATATCATATCATAATATTATTAATATTATAATAATATTCCAATGATTTATTAAATTAATAAACAATTTATTCTAATTGTTCATCCTTTATTAACCTCTTATTTAATATCCATAAAAGGTCATAAATAATATTTATTGTTATAAATTACCAACATGCCCTTAGATAGTCATGATAAAACATACTATGAGCATTCAAGAATAAAAATCATATTTTTCTCATTAAAGACATCATTTAACTATTTATTTCCTTTTATTCATAACTTAACTATTTTTAGGAAAAATAGCAAACTGACTTCAAAAATTCTAAACTTCTGGATTTCTACAGATTATGAATTAACAATGAGATTTTAATTTTTCTGGAATTTTAGAAAATGATCTACTATTTTTAAAGTGCTCAAAACACTCAGATCTTGCTCTATTTTTAAAAAATTGAGTTTTGCTCCGAAAAATCTGAAATTTTCAGGGTATGTTCTCTTAACATATATGAAGCTGCTGTAAAAATTTCAGAACGTTTCAGTGTATACACAGTGAGATATTCGAAGTTTAATATTTCGGAGTCCTTTACGGAAATAGCTATTACTCACAACCTATAAGTTGAAACGCGTCCGTTCTTTTTCCTACGCGTAGATAACTTCATAAAGTACCTCTGTAATATTTTTCAGATTTTTACAAGACAAGGAACTAGCCGAAACAGCCTCATGAAAAACAAGTTAGTAGCTTATTTAGGATTTCAAAGCTTTAACATAAAAAGTGGGCTGTTTTGGGAAAAATAATCTTAAAGCTTTTAAAACATGCTAGATTTGTGTCCTATCACTTGGGTTTACTAGATAACTCATGTATCTAGCACCCCCCTTTGACGGATCAAAATTCCAAGTAGTAAAACTTGAGTTACACAAGATTTAGTGGAAGAAAAACAAGAGTTTTCACCCTTGGAGAACATATGCTCATTTTCTTCCTCTAAGCCTTAGATCCAACACTCAAGATACTTAGTTCCATGCATGATGGTATGTATAACTAGTGTATCTTGAGTAGTTGAACATAACCCCATCAAAACTCAAGCTAGCAAAACAAGGTAAAAGAAGAAGATGAAGGTACATTATACCTTGACTTAGTGGCTACCTTCCTTGATTTTCCAAAGTAACTAATAAACTTAGGGGGCATAAACAACTAGCACTCCTATAATTTTTCTCTATATGGCTGAATTTCTCTCTTTCTTTTCTCTCTTTGAAGTTGGCTAGCTTGGGAGCAAAAGATAGAAGAAGAAGAAGATGGAGTACGAATGAGGTGTTGGAAGAATGAGATGAGAATAATAATATTATTTTATGATTTTACAGTACTATAATTATGTACTGTGTATGTGCGGACAGATAATATTGAGCAATGACGGTCAATTAGGTCGTAGCATATTACCATGCTTTGAAACCCTAATTATTAAACTCAGTTATGAGATATGACTGAGTAGTGACTGTGTATATGAAGTTACTGTGTATAGAATATCGGTAATTAGAAGAAACCCGAATTACTGTTGTACGTCACTAATTAGGAAAACCCTAATTATTATAACCTTAACCGGTTGAAGTTAGAAACCATAACGACTATGTTAATAACATACACAGATAATTATAGAACCCTAATTTTAATTATCGGGTTTAATTTCGATGTTATTGTGTAAGTGTTTTAATTTACCAAAGGATAGAAGTTAATTGGTAAGTTGTATGAATTAAATCTAGTGATTAAATATTACATTTAATTGCCTTGTACAAGATTGCCCTTGAAATTATATGTGAAATGACCAAAATACCCTTTTTGATAAAAAAAAGGTATAAGAACACTAAACCTAGAAATCCTTTGATTCGATGCTATTTGATGCAATTGATTGTTTAAAGTTGTGTAATAGGATGTTAATTGATGATATGGGTTGATAAATCAAAGACCCGTAACATCAAAGTACACGAATTTGAAGATTTAAGAAATTTGGAAAATTTCATTTATGTGATTTTTTCGTCAAATGTCAGAGCTTATAGATCTTTGATCGATCATGATTTTTGTTATTTTTAAGTTGTTATGTGTAGCTTGTTATATGGTCTTTAATCTGCAAAAAGAATCAAGTCCATATCATGTATAGATTAGAAGTTATAGATGGTCAAACATGGTTGACCGATCATGAAAAACTGTTTTTGGGCAGTCTGTAATGGGGGCATTCTCGTCCACTTTTTGTGCTTTAAAAGGTCTGGGCTTTTGATATGTTGTAGTGTACTGAGTTAGGAAGCCATAGGCTTTGGAATGACCTCATTCTGACCTCGGATGAGGGAATTACGGTGATTGGAAGGAAATGTGTCAAATTTTTCAAAACTGAAAGTCAGCAGCGAGATGTGCTATTCGGGAGACTGTTTCAATCAGTTAATGTTTCCAAAACCTTCTGGACTTTTGGTATGTTGTAGTACACTGAATAAGCTTTCCATAGACTCCGAAACGAACTAAATCCGATATCGGAGGAGAGAGTTATGACATTTCAAAGTAGTAGTGTCAAAACTGTCCAACAAGTGCGGTGCAGTCCACTTGAACGGAATTTCTGGGCTGATGTGTTCGGAATTTGGAAATAGTCAAAGAATAAAAGTTGTAGCCCCAGAAGTTAGCTTCGCGTGGGCTCAAGAATCGCTCAAAAATGTTTTGAAACGAAAAAGTTATGACTATTTTAGTTATGAAATTAAAAACTGTTATGAACGTCTACTTTTGACGTACTGTTTGGGCTACCTAATGAACTCGAATTGGGTAATTCGTATTTTTTAAAAATACTCTGGTATACCATGTATAACATATCCAAAGTTGGGAATGTTCTGATAAATGAGCAAGGCGTGAGAAAATCGCAAAATGAGCTATTGAAAGATTAGTTTAAACCAAGTCCCACATCGACTAAATTGAGAAAGTTCACCATTTTCTAAACTTATAAATAGAAGGGCTTGGCCTTTGTTTCATTCATCAACAATAAGGCTTCCAATTTTTGAGAAAGGCTTTGTTGGGGGAGGACTTTTTATAAAGATCTCCTTAGTTAAATTTTGGCGTGGAAGTGCGTATTCAGTTTGTGGAATTCGTATTTCTGGGTATGTTTTCTTATTTAATTTTTGTAATGTATTTAATTGTTAGTTAAAGTTTGAATTTTTGAAGTTTAGTTAGTTTGTTAATAAACTAGTTAGTTTACTATGTTTATTTTGGCTTAGAATTGATTATGTAAATGAGTTATTTGTGATGACTTTTAAAATTTTGTGATGAATTTCATTAATTAATTATTATTAATGATATTAAAGTTATTTAATGATTATATTAAATAATTTAGTTTAAAAATGATTTTAATATTATAAAAATCATTTTAAATGAAAATAAGGATTTAAAAATATTTTAAGTTATAATTAATAACTTTTAATATTTGGATAAATAGTACATTAATATTTAAATATTAATGATAATTATTTAAAAATGATTTTTATTATTTTAAAAATCATTTAAGGGTAATATAAATGTTTTAAAAATAGTTTGAGTTATTATAAATAACTTTTATATTTTGGCAATGGTTTCATTAATAGTTTAGTATTAATTAAACTATTAATGATAATGAAATTGTTTAATGTTTAAATCATTTAATTATGATTCCGATATTTGAAAGTTATAGCCGGCCAAACTAGCTGACTTGAGAACCGGTTATGAAGTTCTGAATTTGATGAAGAACACCTATAGTAGCAGTTATATCACTATAGGCCCTTTAGTGACAGATTTGAATTATTTTAAAATTTTCAATTTCTGGAAATTCTGAAAATGTTTAAAAATAAAATGTCTGATATTTACAGATGTTGAGTTATAGAATAAGAGTCTTAGACTCAGTATTTACCCGATAAAACTGTCGGTACGCCGACAAATGTCAGACCTTATAAAAGAAAAAAAATGCTACTGTAAGAGCATGGATGAGATATTTGAAAAATGTATAATAATATTTCAAGTATAGAATATGAACTAAAAGTATGATCACTGTGATTATGTGATTAGATTATGTGCTGACTATAATAGACAGTACTATGTGTTAAGATATATTGTTCTAATCGAACGAATGATCTGATTATTGATAGGTTGTGATAAAGAGATAAAACCTAAGTTGAGATTTGTAATCAGCGAATCAGGCAAATATCCTACCTTTGCATTTCCTTTATGCAATGGACATGAGTAAGAATGTTTCAGAATTATTCTATTCCTGTACAGATTATGTACGCTTTGATTATCAACATGTTAATTCAGATATATATATTCTGTTAATTGATTTCTAAATGGTTATACAAGTGTTCCCACTTGGATAATCATGACATTTATTCACATGTTGATACACCTTTGTCAATTACCCGTATATACATATATGTTGAACTACATATTATTGTTGAGCAAGATTAAAAACCTTCGGATTTGGAACCAGACACGTATGAACATTTCTATATGGGAAATTTTTGCACCCAAGGCGGATAGAGTGAGCGATGAATTTCGTTCAAGTTATGTAGTATTGATTAATACAAGGTACAACGGGGCTGATCACCCTCTGTGCCCGTAGGTTATGACGGTTTGAGGAGGAATTTCTATTAAACCTTGTCGAAAATGAAAAAAGAATATTCATAGTATATTTCTTAAACCCTATTCAAGGGTAGAGTCAGAGCCAAATTTAAATAAGTTGAAAGAGAGTTGTTATGTGAATTTTTTATCAGTACAGATTACTTCACAACTTTCAATTTGTTATAGAAGTGTTATGTAAAGAGAATACTTATATTCTTTCAGCTTATATATATAATTGCTATTACTTGCTGGGCACTCAAATGCTCACCCTTGCTTAAATTAAATGTTTTCAGTTATGTATGAGCAACTTGAAGGCTCAGGCACGAACAAGGATAAAGGAAAGTTGTTCGAATGAGTTATATTATGAGTTAATGGTTATAGTCAGTATTGGTACCTATTCAGGTATCGTATGGAATGTATTTGAAGGTCTCGTACCTGGGGAGTAAACTCTGATGTATGTAAATTAAGTTTGAATGTAATATTATTATTGCATTATTCAGCTTATTGAAATGGTATCGTGAAACACCAAGTTCGGGTTTCAAGTACCTGGATTTGGGGTCATCACAAGTTGGTATCAGAGCTGTTGGTTATGAAGCTTAGGTAGGAATACCTGAGACTAATAACCGCAATGATTGGGATAAGTAATAACTCATATAGAGTTAGTTGGTCGATAAGATTCAAAGATGAATCTCGGCTAGTGTAAAGACACAGAGTTCCCTAACTCTGATAATAAAGTTAAACAGTAGTGGGGAATAGATTGAGTCTAAAAGACTGAAAGTGCCGTTATGAGAGATCGTAAAATAAAACGATCAAGATATAGAAGTAAATCGTAATATATATGATGAGATCATTCCGTGATCTGATAAGGCTATGACAGCCGGAAAGAATCAATCTGTTGATTGGAAATTTACAGCAAGATTGCTGTGTATGAATTGTACTATGAATTGGTACAGATCAAGAAAAAGAATTATAAATACGAATTAAATTCGTATGGAGAAGGGGTTAGTGTTAGGTGGGGATTCAATTGAGGACTCATGTCGGCAGCTGAGTTGTATGATTCTTCGTATGGAATGTATTTGAAGGTCTCGTACCTGGGGAGTAAACTCTGATGTATGTAAATTAAGTTTGAATGTAATATTATTATTGCATTATTCAGCTTATTGAAATGGTATCGTGAAACACCAAGTTCGGGTTTCAAGTACCTGGATTTGGGGTCGTCACAAGTTGGTATCTGTGACGCCCCCAAAATTAGGTATACATCACCCATCTTGAGTCGTCAGATACATGGTACAGAATTCAAATACAACATACTAATACCACTGTCGTGTATAATACGACAAAATACAACTGTGAGTTTGAATACAATAATTGTCTACTAGAGATCATACAAACTCAAAAGGAGTCCTCATTACAATTATTAAAACACTATTTCTCAGAATAGTGAGGACTACTAATGCTATCCTCTGGACCGTCACTCCATTCCCCGACTAGTCCCTGCTATGTTCTCATTTCCTGAAGAGAACAGTGAAAGAAAGGGTGAGCTCAACTAGCCCAGTAAGAAATATTATGACTAAGATAATGCAGAATAAATTATCATTAGTCTCCAACAATGTTAAACTGATAAAATATAATAGACATCAAGTTTAACTGCAGCGGAATAAGCAATCCATTAAAAGAGTCAAGTAGAGAGAATTGAATCTACTATCTTTTATAATTTAAAAGGTTTTTAATCACTTTTATCGCTGAGACTCAGCTCAATAAATAATCCACATTATTAAATCATCCCTGCACTACAGGCCAAGGATATTCTTTAGTATCACGACCACGAATTATCCATGCACTACGGGCCAAAGATAATCGTGTTTTCATCAACGGTCCTGATCATGCCATAAAACAATTATCTTTGCACTACGGCTGAAGAGAATCCATAGCCATAATCATACCAAAAACTGTCCATCAATGCACTACGGGCCAATGAGGACTTTTTCCACATCATTTATAATATCACGGTCATGATTACACCGCATAATCCCTGGTCATAATCATACCAAGTCCATCTATGCACTACAGGCCACAGATGACTTTCAACATAACATAAACATGAGGATGATGACAATGATATATGAATTTAATAAAACAAGTTCAAGAATTAATTTGTCCATGAACCAATAACGTCCAAATTGTCCACACGATACTGTTTTGTGGTGTAAAATTCAAGAATGCTCAGAAGAATATTTTCCTGAAAAGATACTGGATGAAGCGCAAATATCAAGGATATTCTACTAATTTCATGGAGTATAGAAGTCAAAACTTTAACCAACTGAGTATAATAAAGAATGGAATAACAACAGAAATCACCATGCATGCGGAACTTCGCACAGGCAGGTTATTCCAACAGAATACTAAATAACGGAACCAGGTCAGGTGAAATTCACACCGACAGGATGTTCCAACAGAATAATAAATACAGAATAATAAATGATGGAACCAGGTCCGGCCTATAGCACAGACAGGATATTCCGACAGAATAATAAAGACGGAACCAGGTCCGGTGTAAAACACACAGACAGGATGTTCCAACGGAATAATAATAAAGACGGAACCAGGTCCGGTGTAAAACACACAGACAGGATGTTCCAACAGAATGATAGAAGAATGTCACCAAGTATAGGGTAGACCGCGTATACAGGTTATTCCAACAGAATAATAAGAAATGGAATAACAATAGTTCTCTTCATGAATAAGAAAGAATAACACCCCTTACCGTAATAGAAACTGGATATAGAAGTAGTGAAGTAGCAGAATACTCTTCTTCTTTCTCTCTATAATTTTCTCTCTATAGCTTCTCTCTATAGTTTCTCTCTCTAGAGTTCAGTGAATTCGTAAGAAAATAATGAAGGAATGAGCTTCTATTTATAGGAAAATGGAATGCATAGTAACTAATTCATGAACGGTCCAGATTGATTTACTTTAATCTGACGGTCCATATTTAAAGAAAAATCTTTTAAATAAAATATAATATATTCTATTTATATAAAAAGATTTTTACTATGCAAACACTATGCAACACTATGCAAAACACTATGCGACACTATGCATAATAAAATATAATATATTCTATTTATAGAATAACTTTAATAAAATATTCTGTTTTATATAAAAAGATGTTTCTGCTTTATTACGTTAATAATACGAATAAAACAAAATGTCATCATCGCTATAATAATTTATATTATTAATCGACAAT
This sequence comes from Panax japonicus, assembly GCA_020205505.1. NCBI lineage: Eukaryota > Viridiplantae > Streptophyta > Magnoliopsida > Apiales > Araliaceae > Panax > Panax japonicus. Next base: position 24,241 of record JAINUV010001368.1, read on the forward strand.
AATTGAATCAAACTGAGCGACATCTCACATAAATATCAATAATCAATACCGTGTGCTACTATGCAACAACGCGTATTACTGTACTTTTACTACCCAGTAGTTCAACAGTATCAACGGTAAAACTTCCGCCGTTATTTTCAATAAAATATTTTTGTCGTTTTCTCAATCTGACAATAATTCCGTTGTGGGGTCCACCAATAATTGTACCGTCGTACGAATATTTTTCTGACACAAAGAATATTCCCTGACCAATCGAATATAATATAACAACTTGCATACTTTGCAAAATTTATAAATACTACCCACAACTATAATATTATCTCAAATTCACACCATAATATTAAAAAATTATTTCGAGAAAATTAATTCTTTATTCATAAAATCTGGGGTTTCACAATCTCCCCTCCTTATGGAATTTCGCCCTCGAAATTTACGTACGTACCTGGTATGCCGAATAGGTGAGGATACCTTGACTTCACTTCAAATTCTAACTCTTGAGATATAACCTTTGAGTGTTGAATACGATTCTTCTTATCCAAGATTGTAACACGTATCTCTTCAAACGTTAAATCATCCGCTATCTCGTCCGGTTCTAAATTAATAATGTGGTTCGGGTCGTCCACATATTTACGTAACATCGATACGAAAAAAAATGTTATGAACACGCAATATATTTGGCGGTAAAACGAGTCTATAAGCCACAGTTCCTACTCAATCGAGGATTTCAAATGGGCCAATTAAATAGAGGGTTGAGATCTCCTCTCTTCAGCAACTCTTGCTTCTAAAATAACACCCTCTTGAACCTTCTTCTTCACATTCATCAGATTCGGGTATGTAGCTTGAGCGTCTTTAACTTTATCGATTAAAGTCAATTTTACTCATATATTTGTTATCTTCACGTGGGTCCCTAGAGTCTTTAACTCTATCTTCATCATTTGCAAGTTATACGAAATGAGTCTTTGTGTTAACAACATCGCACTTGTAAACGCATACGATCTTCTACTCAACACGTCAGCTACCATGTTCGCTCTTCCACGATGATATTGAATAGTACGATCATAATCTTCAACAGCTCGAGTCAACGTCTTCGGTGCATGTTACTTTCGTTTTAGTTGAAAAAAATTATTTTGAGGGTTTAAGAAATGGGTTTTGTACTGGTGTCAATACAAAATTCGATTTCACGCTCTGGGGTAGGCTAAGAAGTCTTCAGGAATACGTCAAGAGATTTATTAATGATAAAAATATCATTCAAAACTGTTACTCACATCCAAGACTTAGATAGTATGTCACATTGATACCAACTGTGACTTCTATCCCTTAACCTAGATCCTCACAATGATACTTATCAACTTGTTATCGTCATTCACGACGTCACCTACAGAAAGTCTGGCTTCGGTGCATTTCACACAGGGAAGTCTTCAACAAAAGGATCGGGGCTCTTTACTTATGGCTTGATATGACAATGATTGAATTTAGTGGTTTGGTTGCTTGAATTCGCATAATAGGTTGGTTAGGAATATGAAAGCTAACAACCTTACGAAAAATATGATGAGTAGTTAACCAATCGTTTCCTAAAATCGCATCAAAGGCAAGTATTTTCAAAGAGACAAGATCAACACGTAACGTGAAAGTGTCGATTTAAATCAAATAAGATTTATAAATAGTGGAGGTAACGAAGGTTTCTCCCAATGGAGTTTCAATAGAAAAATCAAAGTTTAACTTCTCTGGAGTTAAGTACAAACATTGAACACAACTAGGTGAAATAAAAGAGTGGGTAGAACCAGTATCTAACACGGTATAGACTTCGTAAGAGCTTATGATTAACTTACCCGTGATAATATTATTCAAGTTCCTCGTCACAAGAGAAAAAAAATGCTCTCTCTTAAACTACCGGCTTTGTCTTGTCTGGGATATCCTTTGGCATCATTATCCCAGCTGGAATTGACTTCATTATAAGATAAAATCGAGCTAGGTGACCTTCTCTTCCACAATTAAAACATGCTTTGGACTGCTGCGTACAGTTTGGACAGATGTGTCCCTCCTGTCCGTATTTGAAACATACGACCGGTGGTCATTCTTCTTCCTTTAAAACGGGTGCTGGTACCGACGTCTTTACGTCATTGTTGAACCTTCTCTTCTTGAAATGTCCATTCTTATTATTTTGGCCATGATTAATACCGAAGTGGTTACCATTTCTGACATGTTGATTCCCTCCATGCCTATTATCACCGCTTTGATGACTGTTATCACCGGTATTATCATTTTGCCGGTTGCTCTCTTTTGGTTTGGTTGACTCGTTATCGCGCTCCACCAACTGAGCCCTATTTACAACATTTGAATACAAACACAGTTTATGAGAAATAAGATGTTGACGTATCTCCGGCTTCAAACCTCTTAAAAATAATCGCGCCATTCTCTCTTCATTATCCACCAAGTGGGACGCAAACCGGGATAACTCCGCAAATTTTGCCTTGTATTGCGACACGGTCATATTGTTTTGCTCCAATTTGATAAACTCCACCTCCTTCATGTGACGAATACTTTCGAGAAAGTATTTGTCGTTGAACAGCTCTTGGAACTTCTCCCAAGACGTCTTCAGTACGGCAGGTTGAGTACGTTTTACCGATTCCCACCAGTAATCTGCCTCTTCACGCAACATAAAGGTGGCAAAAGGAACCTTTTGCTCCTCGGAGCATCCCAAGATATCAAATATCTTGGTGATCTACTTTAACCAAGTCTCCGCCTTAAGTGGTTCTGGCTTTCCCAAAAACTCTGGTGGTCCCAGCTCCTTGAATTGCTTAGCGGTGACCAACCATAGGTTGTCATTGTTTCCTCCTGCATTATGAACAGGAGCCGCCTTCTTCCGTTGTTGCATGAATTGATCCTTAAACTGATTAGCGGTGACCGTCCGAGAGTTATCAGTATTTCTACCTGCATTTTGGACAGGAGCTGCCTTAGCCTGTTGTTGCATGAATTGCATAAAGCCTCTGACCATCCCATCATTCACCATTTCATCGGTGTTATTATTTTCATGAGGAGTATTGTCCTCTAGTTGCACATTATCCTGATTATTGATCTGTGGAGACTCAACGGTCTCCTGTGCTCCATTGATAATTTCAACATTCTCGGATGCCATTTTCAAACACTGCCACAAAACAAGGGTTAATTAACATATCACATATTATCCCTATACTTTGACCGACCAATTAAATACAAAATAAATTTAAGTAGGTCATATTAGCGAAGGAATTCCCCGTCTCTCCCCTCCTAGTTCTAGTCTCACATCTTAGCAAGGGATCATATCCCTAAGCTTTGATACCAACTGTGACGCCCCCAAAATTAGGTATACATCACCCATCTTGGGTTGTCAGATACATGGTACAAAATTCAAATACAACTTACTAATACAACTGTCGTGTACAATACGATAAAACATAACTGTGAGTTTGAATACAATTATTGTCTACTAGAGATTATACAAACTCAAAAAAAAGTCCTCATTACAATTATTAACACACTATTTCACATAATAGTGAGGACTACTAATGCTATCCTCTGGACCGTCACTCCGTTCCCCGACTAGTCCCTGCTATGTTCTCATTTCCTGAAGAGAACAGTGAAAGAAAGGGTGAGCTCAACTAGCCAGTAAGAAATACTATGACTAAGATAATGTAGAATAAATTATCGTTAGCCTTCAACAGTATTAAACTGATAAAATATAACAACATCAAGTTTAACAGCAGCGAATCAAGCAATCCATTAAAAGAGTCAAGTAGAGAATATAATCTACTATCTTTTATGATTTAAAAAGTTTTTTCATCACTTTTATCGCTGAGACTCGGCTTAATAAATAAATCACATCATCCCTACACTACGGCCAAGGATATTTATTAGGGTCACGACTACAAATTCCATGCACTACGGGCCAAGGACATTTGTGTATTCATCAATGGTCATGATCATGCCAACAACTGTCCATCAATGCACTACGGGCCAATGAAGACTTTTACCGCATCATTCGTAACATTACGGTCATGATTACTCCGAATAATCCCTGGTCATAATCATACCAAGTCCATCCATGCACTACAGGCCACAGATGACTTTCAAAAAAAAAATATAAACACAAGGATGATGACAATGATATAAGAATTCAATAAAACAAGTTCAAGAATTAATTTGTCCAAGAACTACTAATGTCCAAATTGTCCACATGATACTGCTTTGTAGAGTAAAATTCAAGAATGATCAGAAGAATATTTCCATGAAAAGATACTGGATGAAGCGCAAATATCAAGGATATTCTACTAATTTCATGGAGTATAGAAGTCAAAACTTTAACCAACTGAGTATAATAAAGAATGAAATAACAACAAAAATCACCATGCATGCGGTACTTCGCATAGACAGGTTATTCCAACAGAATAATAATAACGGAACCATGTCAGACAAAATTTGCACCGACAAGATGTTCCAACAGAATAATAAAGACGGAACCAGGTCCGGTGTAAAACACACAGACAAGATGTTCCAACGGAATAATAATAAAGACGGAACCAGGTCCGGTGTAAAACACACAGACAGGATGTTCCAACAGAATAATAGAAGAATGTCACCAAGTATAGGGTAGACCGCGTAAACAGGTTATTCCAACAGAATAATAAGAAATGGAATAACAACAGTTCTCTTCATGAATAAGAAAGAATAACACCCCTTACCATAACAGAAACTGGATATAAGAAAAGAAAAGTTAAGTAACAAAAAGTTTTTCTTCTATCTCTCTATAGTTTCTCTCTCTAGAGTTCAGTGAATTCGTAAGAAAATAATGAAGGAATGAGCTTCTATTTATAGGAAAATGGAATGCATATTAACTAATCCATGAACGGTCCAGATTGATATACTTTAATCTGACGGTCCATATTTAAAGAAAAATCTTTTAAATAAAATATAATATATTCTATTTATATAAAAAGATTTTTACTATGCAAACATTATGCAACACTATGCAAAACACTATGCAATACTATGCATAATAAAATATAATATATTCTATTTATAGAATAACTTTAATAAAGTATTCTATTTTATATAAAAAGATGTTTCTGTTTTATTACGTTAATAATACGAATAAAACAAAACGTCATCATCTCTATAATAATTCATATTATTAATCGACAATAATTGAATCAAACTAAGCGACTTCTCACATAAATATCAATAATCAATACCGTGTGCTACTATGCAACAACGCGTATTACTGTACTTTTACTACCCAGTAGTTCAACAGTATCAACGGTAAAACTTCCGCCGTTATTTTCAATAAAATATTTTTGTCGTTTTCTCAATCCGACAATAATTCCGTTGTGGGGTCTACCAATAATTGTACCATCGTACGAATATTTTCCAACACAAAAAATATTCCCTGACCAATCGAATATAATATAACAACTTGCATACTTTGCAAAATTTATAAATACTACCCACAACTATAATATTATCTCAAATTCACACCATAATATTAAAAAATTATTTCGAAAAAATTAATTCTTTATTCATAAAATCTGGGGTTTCACAATTATTGTCCTTAAATATAATATCAAAAATTAATGATATAAGTTAATCTTTTATAATTCTATATTTTTTTCCTACTTATAAACACACTGAAAATTAAATATATAGACAAAAATACCTTCTTCTGTTTCCCATTTTTCTTTTACAAATTCACAAACAACATTTTAAAAAAACTTTAAATTTTTTTATGTTTTTCATTTTTGTGACTCCCCCAAAATAGGTATACATCACCTATTCTGAGTCGCCAAATACATGGTACAGAATACAAATACAATCTTAAATATACAACATGAGCTGTGAGTTTTAATACAAATATTGTCTTCTAGACAATATTCAAACTTAAAATAAGTCCTCAATACATTTATTATCACACTATTTCATAGAATAATGAGGACTACTAATGCTATCATCTGGACCTTTACTCCGTTCCCCGACTAGTCCCTGCTACGTTCTCATTTCCTGAAGAGAACAATGAAAGCAAAAGGGTGAGCTCAACTAGTCCAGTAAGAAATATTATGACTAAGATAATGCAGAATAAATTATCGTTAGCCTTCAATAGTGTTAAACTGATACAATATAACAAACATCAAGTTTAACTGCAACGGAACAAGCAATCCATTAGAAGAGTTAAGTAGAGAATAAAATCTATTATCTTCTAAGATTTAAAAGGTTTTTCATCACTTTTATCACAGAAACTCAGCTCAATAAATAATCCACATCATCCCTGCACTACGGCCAAGGATATTCATTAGTATCACAACCATAAATTATCCATGCACTACGGGCCAAGGATATTCGTGTTTTCATCAATGGTCATGATCATGCCAACAACTGTCCATCAATGCACTACGGGCCAATGAGGACTTTTATCACATCATTTATAACATTACGGTCATGATTATACTGAATAATCCATGGTCATAATCATACCAAGTCCATTTATGCACTATAGGCCATAGATGACTTTCAACATAATATAAACATAAGGATGATGACAATGACATAATAATTCAATAAAACAAGTTGAAGAATAAATTTTAAAGATTTATAAATTAATTTATCCAGGAACCAACAACGTCCAAATTGTCAACATGATACTGCTTTTTGGAGTAAAAATTCAAGAATGCTCAGAAGAATATTTCTATGGAAAGATACTGGATGAAGCGCAAATATCCAGGATATTCTACTATTTTCATGGAGTATAGAAGCCAAAACTTTAACCAACTAAGTATAATAGAATATATGAAACTGCAAATGAATTTTTGCCCGTCATGCGGTAATCCATGTAGACAGATTATTTACACAAGTTAATAAGGAATGAATACAAAGGATCATTCACCATGCATGCGATAATCCACATAGACAGGTTATTCCAACAGAGTAATAAAGAATGGAACCCAATCATGCGTAATCTGCACAGACAGGATATTCCAACAGAATAATAAAGAATGGAACCAGGTCATGCGTAATCCGCACAGACAGGATGTTCTAACAGAATAATAAAGAATGGAACCAGGTCATGCGTAATCCGCACAGATAGGATGTTCCAACAGAATAATAAAGAATGGAATAACAACAGAATTCACCAGGCATGCGATAGAGCGCACAGACAGGTTATTCCAATAGAATAATAAAGAATGGAATAACAGAAGAATTTCACCATGTATGCGGTACTTCGCATAGACAAGTTATTCCAACATAATAATAAAGAATGGAATAACAACCCTTACGAGTATTGAAAGAAAATAACTCTCTTCATGAATACGAAAGAATAATATCCCTTACCTTAAAAGTACAGTAATACGCGTGGTTGCATAGTAGCACACGGTATTGGTTATTGATGATTACATGAGAAGTCACTTAGTTATACTTAATTATTGCTACAGTAATTACTGCATCATATCTCTCATATTATTTATTCAATTATTGTCACAGTGTCATTTGCATAATATGTTATATTATTAAATCAATAATTGAGACGAAAAAGTTATTTATATTATTAAATTGTAATATTTACAATGTCTAGAAGTTTTGTCAATGAGAGGTTTGGTCATCTAATTGCGCGCCAATAAGGAGAAATCCTTATCGAAAAGCCCCCTCTTTCTTGGGAACGACCTGGTTGTTAAATATTGTGAGTTATAATATTAATAATGAATAAGTTCGTGTTGATTAAAGATGAAATTGATAGTTTTATTGTGTTGGAATTATTAGTGTTAGCGTAAATCGACATTTATTCTGATATTAATTGATGTCTGGAAGTTTTACTGACCAGTCGGGTAATTAATCGGATAAATGAGCAATTAATTACAATTAATTCACATGATTATAAATATTTGTTCACATGTGTGTACTATTGATTTACATTCTTGTACTATTAGAAAATTTGGTGCAAGATTGATAATACTTGCATGTCTAAGTTAAAATGGAGGTATAGATGGAGGTAATATACTATAATTCATATTGTCACAGGATTATAACTATTGATTCACATTATTTACTATTATGGGAGGTGGTGAAAGTTTGATAATACTTGCAGGACTAAATTAAAAATAAAAAAAAAAGTTGAAGGTATTGTATAGTAATATTTTGAGCCCCAAAACGTGCAATTATCGAAACTATATTTTCCTATAAATAGAAGCTCATTCTTCCTTCATTTCTCTCCAATTCACTAAAGCTTTAGAGCAATTATTATAAAGAGAAATTATAGAGAGAAAGAAGAAGAGAAGTCTGCTACCTCACTATTCCAGTATCCAGTCTTCTTTTGAGGTAAGGGGTATTATTCTTTCGTATTCATGAAGAGAGTTATTTTCTTTCTATACTCGTAAGAGTTGTTATTCCATTCTTTATTATTATTTTGGAATAACCTGTCTATGCGAAGTACCGCATACATGGTAAAATTCTTCTGTTATTCCATTATTTATTATTCTGTTGGAATAACCTGTCTGTGCGGTCTATCGCATACCTGGTGAATTCTGTTGTTATTTCATTCTTTATTATTCTGTTGGAACATCATGTATGTGCGGATTACGCATGACCTGGTTCCATTCTTTATTATTATGTTGGAACATCCTGTCTGTGTGGATTACGCATGACCTGGTTTAATTTTTATTATTCTGTTGGAATATCTTGTCTGTGTGGATTACGCATGACCTGGTTTAATTTTAATTATTCTGTTGGAATATCCTATCTGTACGGATTACGCATGAACTGGTTCCATTCTTTATTATTCTGTTGGGAATAACCTGTCTGTGCAGTCTATAGCATGCATGGTGAATTCTTCTGTTATTCCATTCTTTATTATTCTTTTGGAATAACCTGTCTATGTGGATTACCGAATGCATGGCTCATAGTGCAGGGATGACTCGATGATGTGGTTTATTTATTAAGTTGAGTCTCAGCGATAAAAATTGATGAAAACATTTTAAATCATAGAAGATAGTAGATATCATGCTCTACTTGACTCTTCTAATGGATTCCTTATTCTGCTGCAGTTAAACTTGATGTCTATTGTATTTTATCAGTTTAACATTGTTGAAGACTAATGATAATTTATTCTGCATTATCTTAGTCATAATATTTCTTACTGGGCTAGTTGAGCTCACTCTTTTACTTTCATTGTTCTCTTCAAGAAATGAGAATGTAGTCGGGCTAGTCGGGGAACGGAGTGATGGTCCGAGATGATGTATTAGTAGTCCTCACTATTCTATAAAATAGTGTGACAATAAATGTAATGAGGACTCTATTTGAGAGTGGATATTGTCTAGAAGGCAACATTCCTGTTTAAACTCTCAGTTATGTTTTTTCGTATATTACACGATGGTTGTATAATTAAGTTTGTATTTGGCGACTCAAGATGGGTGATGTATAAATATTTTGGGGGCGTCACAGTTGATATCAAAGCTTAGGGATATGATCCCTGGCTGAGATGTGAGACAAGAACTAGGAGGGGAGAGATGAGAAATTTCTTCGCTAGTATGACCTACCTAAGTTTATTTGGTATTTAATTGGTTGGTCATAGTATAGGGATAATATGTGATATGATAATTAACCCTTGTTTTGCGGCAGTATTTGAAAATAGCATCCAAAAATATTGAGATAAGTAATGAAGCATATGAGACCGTTGAGTCACCACAGATTAATACCCAGGATAATGTGTAACAGGAAGACAATAATCCTCAGGTAAACAACAATGATCAAATGATGAATGATGGGATGTTCAGAGGTTTTATGCAATTCATGCAACATCAGGCGAAGGCGGCTCCTGTCCAAAATACAGGTGGAAACACTGATAACTCTCGGACGGTCACCGCTAAGCAGTTCAAGGAGCTGGGACCACCAAAGTTTTTTGGAGAGCCAAAACCACTTAAGGCAGAGACGTGGATAAAGCAGATCAATAAGATATTTGATGTCTTGGGATGCTCCGAGGAGCAAAAGGTTCCCTTTGCCACCTTCATGTTGCGACCTGCCGCACTGAAGATGTCTTGGGAGAAGTTCCAAGAACTGTTCAAGAACAAGTACTTTCCTGAAAGTATTCGTCACATGAAGGAGGTAGAGTTCATCAAGCTTGAGTAAAACAATATGACAGTGGCACAGTACAAAGCTAAGTTTGCCGAGTTATCTCGGTTTACGTCCCACTTAGTTGATAATGAAGAGAGAATGACGCAGATGTTTCTAAGAGGTTTGAAACCTGAGATACGTCAATACCTTATCTCACATAAACTTTGTTTGTATTAAGATGTTGTGAATAGGGCTCAGTTATTGGAGCGCGATAATGAGTCAACCCAACCAAGAGAGAGCAGTCGGCAAGTCAATAATACCAGTGGTAGCAGTCATCGAAGCGGTGACAACAAACGTGGAGGGAATCAACATGCCAGAAATGGTAATCACTTCAATGGTAATCATGTCCATGACAATAAGAGTGGACATTTCAAGAAGAGGAGATTCAATAATGACGGAAAGACGTCAGCACCAGCACCTGTTGTTAAGGAAGGAGAACGACCACCGGTCGTATGTTAAAAATGTGGAGGGGAAGGACACATAAGTCCAAACTACACGATGTAGTCCAAATCATGTTACAATTATGGAAAAGAAGGTCACCTAGCCCGATTTTGTCGTGCAGTAAATTCAAGTCCAGCTGGGATGGAGGCATCAAAGGGTGTCCCAGACAAGACAAAACCAGTAGTTCAAGGGAGAGCGTTTGTCGTAACCTCCCAAAAAGCAAGGAATCCGAACGAGGTGATCACGGGTAATCTAATCATAAACTCTAGCTAAGTTTATACTTTATTTGATACCGGTTCTACCCATTCCTTTATTTCTCCTACTTGCGCTCAACGTTTAAATTTGACTCCGAAGAAATTAGACTTTAACTTATCTGTTGAAACTTCGTTGGGAGAAACCTTCATTATATCCACAGTTTATAAGTCTTGTTTGATTCAAATCGGTAACCGTATGTTACCTGTCGATCTTATTTCCTTGAAAATACTTGCATTTGATGTGATTTTAGGGATTGATTGGTTAATTACTCATTATGCTAAAATCGATTATTTTCATAAGGTTGTTAGCTTTCATATTCCTAACCAACCTATTATGTGAATTTAAGCAACCAAACCACTAAAATCAATCACTGTCATATCAAGTCATAACGCTATTCGTTTATTAAAAAACGGATGTCAAGCTTTCTTAGCCCATGTCATGGATTTAAATAAAAATACGTCAGATTTGAATGATATTTCTATTGTTAATAAATTTTCTAACGTATTCCAGGAAGAACTTCCTAGCCTACCCTTAGAGTGTGAAATTGAATTTTGTATCGACCTTGAATCTGGTACAAAACCCATTTTCAAAGCCCCATATCGAATGGTTCCTATTGAAATTTAGGAGTTAAAAACCCAACTACAGGAATTGTTAGACATCGATTTCATTCGTCCTAGTACGTCTCATTGGGGTGCTCCTGTTCTATTCGTGAAGAAGAAATATAGAAGTATGGGACTTTGTATTGATTATCGGGAGTTGAATCATGTCATCATCAAAAATAGGTACCCTTTGCCTCTCATTGATGACCTGTTTGACCAATTACAAGGAGCCAAATTCTTTTCAAAGATTGATCTTCGTTCCGGATATCATCAGTTGAAGATTAAAACTGATGACATTCCAAAGACTGCTTTCTGAACTCCGTGCGGGCATTATGAATTCCTTGCCTTCATGGACATGATGAACCGAGTATTCAAGGAATATTTGGATCACTTTGTGGTCGTCTTTATTGATGACATCCTCATATACTCCAAAATCCATGAAGACCATGAGCAACACTTGAGGCTGATACTTCAAAAGCTTTGTGAAAACAAGTTTTATGCCAAATTGAAGAAATGTGAGTTCTGGCTTGAAAAAGTTGCATTCCTTGGGCACGTGATATCAAATCATGGAATATCTGTTGACCCGGTAAAGATTGAAGCAATTCAAAGCTGGGAGCAACCTAAGTTAGTGACCGAAGTACGTAGCTTTCTCGGCTTAGCTGATTATTATCGGAGATTCGTGGAAGTATTTTCTTGAATCGCTACTCCATTAAATCAGCTGACTCGAAAAGATACAAAATTCAGTTGGAGTGAGGAATGTAAAAAGAGTTTTCAAGAACTCAAGAGGAGACTCATTTTAGCACCTGTTCTGAAAATACCATCTGGCTCAGAGCGATTTGTCATCTACAGTGATGCTTCAGGCAAAGGGTTAGGATGTGTTCTCATGCAACATAGGAAAGTCATAGCCTATGCCTCTCGACAACTCAAAGAATATGAGAAGAATTATCCTACTCATGATCTAGAGTTGGCAGCAGTCGTTTTTGCGCTTAAGATTTGGAGGCATTACCTGTGTGGAGAGAAGGTGGAGATCTATACGGATCATAAAAGCCTCAAATATTTCTTCACTCAAAAGGAAATCAATATGCGACAACGACGATGGCTTGAGTTGTTGAAAGATTATGATCATACCATCCAATACCATCCTGGAAAAGCGAACGTAGTAGCTGACGCATTGAGTAGAATATCATATGCGGGTACGAGTGCAATATTGTCAATGCAAAGGCCCATTTTGTATGACTTGGAAAGGATGGAAATAGAGTTAAAGGCTCCAGGGACCCATGTGATGATGATGAATATACGAGTGGAACCGTCTTTAATCGATAAAGTTAAAGCTGCTCAAGCTACAGACCTGGAGCTGATGCGTATGAGGAAGAAAGTGCAAGAATGTGCTATTTCAGAAGCAAGAATCGATGAAGAAAGAATACTTCGAGTCAACTCCAGACTTTGTGTTCTTAACGATTCTGACTTGAAGTATAAAATCATGATGGAGTCGCACAACACACCATTTTCAATCCATCTTGGGAGTACCAAAATGTATTGTGATCTTCGACATATATTTTGGTGGAGCAATATGAAGAGAGAGATAGCGGGATTTATCTCAAGGTGTCTAACTTGTCAACGATTCAAGGCGGAGCATCAAGTGCCAAAAGGTCCATTGCAACCACTTGAAATTCCAGAATGGAAGTGGGAGTACATTACCATAGATTTCGTTACTGGTCTTCCCAAGGTTTCTCAAGGCATAGATGCGATTTGGGTCATTGTTGATAGATTGACCAAGTCTGCTCATTTCTTACCAATATGAGAAACTTATACACTTGAACGTCTTGCTAGTATGTATATAAACGAGATTGTAAGATTGCATGGTATGCCAGTATCCATAGTTTCTGATCGAGACCCAAGATTCACTTCAAGATTTTGGGTTAGTTTGCAAAAAGCTATGGGCACGAATTTACGATTTAATTCGGTATATCATCCTTAAAGGGATGGGCAGTCGAAAAAGACTATTCAAACTCTTGAAGATTTATTAAGACTCTGGGTCCTTGACTTCAAGGGAAGTTGGGACAATTTCTTACCATTGGTGGAGTTTTCCTACAACAATAGTTATCAAACAAGTATTGGTATGGCTCCATTTGAGGCGTTGTATGGAAGAAAGTGTCGTTCTCCAGTATGCTGGGATGAGGTGGGTGAAACAACGTTGTTGGGACCGGATTTGGTACGTATGACTACGAAAAAGATTTAAATGATCCGAAAACGTATAAAAACATCACAAGATCGACAAAAGAGTTATGTTGATCTTCATCGAAAGGACGTGGAATTCAATATTGGAGATCATGTGTTGTTACGTGTTTCTCCATGGAAAAGAGTTACAAGATTTGGAAAGAGAGGAAAGTTCAATCCTCAATTCATTGGCCCATTTATAATCCTTAAACGAGTAGGAACTGTGGCCTATAGACTCGCCTTACCGCCAAGTATGTCTTGTGTTCATAACGTTTTCCACATATCTATGTTACATAAATATGTGAAAGACCCGAACCACATTATTGAATTAGAACCAGACGAGATAGAGGAAGATTTAATGTATGAAGAGGTACCTATTAAAATCTTGGATAATAAGGATCATATTCTACGCTCTAAAGTTATACCTCAAGTCAAAGTTTTGTGGAGAAACCACGATGTTGAAGAAATGACCTGGGAGTTAGAATCTGAAATGAAATCAAGGAATCCTCACCTTTTCGACATACCAGGTACGCACCATAATTTTGAGGACAAAATTTCATAAGAATGGCAAGTTGTAAAATCCTAACTTTTATGAATAAAGAATAATTTTCTCGAAATATATTTTTGAATATTATGGTGTAGATTTGATATAATGTTATAGTTGTGGGTAATATTTACAAATTTTGCAAAGTAAGCAAGTGGTTATATAATATTCGATTGGCCGGGGAATATTCGTTTTAACAGGGAATATTCGTACGACGACACAATCATTGGTGGACCCCACAACGGAAGTATTGTCGTAGTTAAAAAAAGGACATAATTATCTTTTTATAAAAATAACGGCGGAAGTGTTACCGTTAAAACTGTTGAACTACCAGATAGTAAAAGTGCAGTAATACGCGTGGTTGCATAGTAGCACACGGTATTGGTTATTGATGCTTACGTGAGAAGTTACTCAGTTATACTCAATTATTGCTACATTAATTGCTGCATCATATCTCTCATATTATTGATTCAATTATTATCACAGTATCATCTGCATAATATTTTATATTATTAAATCAATAATTGAGACGACAAAGTTATTTATATTATTAAATTATAATATTTACAATGTCTAGAAGTTCTGTCAAGGAGAGGTTTGGTCATCTAATTGCGCGCCAATAAGGAGAAATCCTTATTGAAAATCTCCCTCTTTTCCTGGGAACGACCTGGTTGTTAAATATTGTGAGTTATAATATTAATGATGAATAAGTTCGTGTTGATTAAAGATGAAATTGATAGTTCCATTGTGTTGGAATTATTAGTGTTAGTGGAAATTGACATTTATTCTGATATTAATTGATGTCTGGAAGTTTTACTGACTAGTCGGGTAAATAATCGGATAAATGAGCAATTAATTGCTATTAATTCATATGATTATAACTATTTGTTCGCATGTGTGTACTATTGATTCACATTCTTTTACTATTAGGGGAGTTGGTGCAAGATTGATAATACTTGCATGACTAAGTTAAAAATGGAGGTATAGATGGAGGTACTATACTGTAATTCGTATTTTCACATGATTATAACTATTGATTCACATGATTGAACTATTGATTCACATTATTTACTATTAAGGGAGGTGGTGCAAGTTTGATAATACTTGCAGGACTAAATTAAAAATGAAAGAAAAGTTGAAGGTATTGTAATGTAATATTTCGAGCCCCAAAACGTGCAATTATCGAAATTATATTTTCCTATAAATAGAAGCTCATTCTTCTTTCATTTCTCAACAATTCATTAAAGCTTTAGAGCAATTATTATATAGAGAAATTATAGAGAGAAAGAAGAAGAGAAGTCTACTACCTCACTATTCCAGTATCCAGTCTTCTTTTGAGGTAAGGGATATTATTCTTTTGTATTCATGAAGAGAGTTATTTTCTTTCAATACTCGTAAGAGTTGTTATTCCATTCTTTATTATTATGTTGGAATAACCTATCTATGCGAATTACCACATACATGGTAAAATTCTTCTGTTATTCCATTCTTTATTATTCTTTTGGAATAACCTGTCTGTGCGGTCTATCGCATGCCTGGTGAATTATGTTGTTATTCCATTCTTTATTATTTTTTGGAACATCCTGTCTGTGCGAATTACGCATGACCTGGTTCCATTCTTTATTATTCTGTTGGGAATAACCTGTTTGTGCGATCTATCGCTTACCTGGTGAATTCTTCTGCTATTCCATTCTTTATTATTCTATTAGAATAACATGTCTATGTAGATTACCGCATGCATGGTGAATGATCCTTCGTATTCATTTCTTATTAAATTATGGAAATGATCTGTCTATGTGGATTACCGCATGGCGGACGAAAATCCATTTACAGTTTCATATATTCTATTATACTCAGTTGGTTAAAGTTTTGGCTTCTATACTTCATGGAATTAGTAGAATATCCTGGATATTTGCGTTTCATCCAGTATCTTTTTATGAGAATATTCTTCTGAGCATTCTTGAATTTTACTCCACAAAAAAGTATCATGTTGACAATTTGGACGTTATTGATTTCTGGATAAACTAAAATTTTAAATCTTTAAAATTTCTCCTTGAACTTGTTTTATTGAATTATTATGTCATTGTCATCATCCTCATGCTTATATTGTGATGAAAGTCATCTTTGGCTTACGTGCATAGATGGACTTGGTATGATTTTGACCAGGGATTATTCGGTATAATCATGACCTGTAATGTTATAAATGATGTGGTAAAAGTCCTCAGTGGCTTTTAGTGCATTGATGGACAGTTTTTGGTATGATTATGACCAGGGATTATTTGGTATAGTCATGACCATTGATGATTTAATTAATATCCTTGGCCCGTAGTGCAGGGATGACTCGATGATGTGGTTTATTTATTAAGCTGAGTCTCAGCGATAAAAATTGATGAAAACATTTTAAATCATAGAAGATAGTAGATATCATGCTCTACTTGGCTCTTCTAATGGATTGCTTATTCTGCTGCAGTTAAACTTGATGTCTATTGTATTTTATCAGTTTAACATTGTTGAAGACTAATGATAGTTTATTCTGCATTATCTTAGTCATAATATTTCTTACTGGGCTAGTTGAGCTCACCCTTTTGCTTTCATTGTTCTCTTCAAGAAATGAGAATGTAGCCGGGACTAGTCGGGGAACGGAGTGATGGTCCGAGATTATGACGCCCCCAAAATTAGGTATACATCACCCATCTTGGGTAGTCAGATACATGGTACATAATTCAAATACAACTTACTAATACAACTGTCGTGTACAATAAGACAAAACATAACTGTGAGTTTGAATACAATTATTGTCTACTAGAGATCATACAAACTCAAAAAGAGTCCTCATTACAATTATTAATACACTATTTCTCAGAATAGTGAGGACTACTAATGTTATCCTCTGGACCGTCACTCCATTCCCCGACTAGTCCCTGCTATGTTCTCATTTCCTGAAGAGAATAGTGAAAGAAAGGGTGAGCTCAACTAGCCCAGTAAGAAATGTTATGACTAAGATAATGCAGAATAAATTATCATTAGTCTCCAACAATGTTAAACTGATAAAATATAATAGACATCAAGTTTAACTGCAGCGGAATAAGCAATCCATTAAAAGAGTCAAGTAGAGAGAATTGAATCTACTATCTTTTATGATTTAAAAAGTTTTTCATCACTTTTATCGCTGAGACTCAGCTCAATAAATAATCCACATCATTAAATCATCCCTACACTACAGGCCAAGGATATTCTTTAGTATCACGACCACGAATTATCCATGCACTACGGGCCAAAGATAATCGTGTTTTCATCAACGGACCTGATCATGCCATAAAACAATTATCTTTGCACTACGGCCGAAGAGAATCCATAGCCATAATCATACCAAAAACTGTCCATCAATGCACTACGGGCCAATGAGGACTTTTTCAACATCATTTGTAATATTACGGTCATGATTACACCGCATAATCCCTGGTCATAATCATACCAATTCCATCTATGCACTACAGGCCACAGATGACTTTCAACATAACATAAACATGAGGATGATGATAATGATATAAGAATTTAATAAAACAAGTTCAAGAATTAATTTGTCCATGAACCAATAACGTCCAAATTGTCCATACGATACTGTTTTGTGGTGTAAAATTCAAGAATGCTCAGAAGAATATTTTCCTGAAAAGATACTGGATGAAGCACAAATACCAAGGATATTCTACTAATTTCATGGAGTATAGAAGTCAAAACTTTAACCAACTGAGTATAATAAAGAATGGAATAACAACAGAAATCACCATGCATGCGAAACTTCGCACAGGCAGGTTATTCCAACAGAATACTAGATAACGGAACCAGGTCAGGTGAAATTCACACCGACAGGATGTTCCAACAGAATAATAAATGCGGAATAATAAATGATGGAACCAGGTCCGGCGTATAGCACAGACAGGATATTCCGACAGAATAATAAAGACGGAACCAGGTCCGGTGTAAAACACACAGACAGGATGTTTCAACGGAATAATAATAAAGACGGAACCAGGTCCGGTGTAAAACATACAGACAGGATGTTCCAACAGAATGATAGAAGAATGTCACCAAGTATAGGGTAGACCGCGTATACAGGTTATTCCAACAGAATAATAAGAAATGGAATAACAACAGTTCTCTTCATGAATAAGAAAGAATAACACCCCTTACCGTAAAAGAACTGGATATAGAAGTAGTGAAGTAGCAGAATACTCTTCTTCTTTCTCTCTATAATTTTCTCTCTATAGCTTCTCTCTATAATTTCTCTCTCTAGAGTTTCAATGAATTCGTAAGAAAATAATGAAGGAATGAGCTTCTATTTATAGGAAAATGGAATGCATAGTAACTAATCCATGAACGGTCCAGATTGATTTACTTTAATCTGACGGTCCATATTTAAAGAAAAATCTTTTAAATAAAATATAATATATTCTATTTATATAAAAAGATTTTTACTATGCAAACACTATGCAACACTATGCAAAATACTATGCGACACTATGCATAATAAAATATAATATATTCTATTTATAGAATAACTTTAATAAAGTATTCTGTTTTATATAAAAAGATGTTTCTGTTTTATTACGTTAATAATACGAATAAAACAAAACGTCATCATCGCTATAATAATTCATATTATTAATCGATAATAATTGAATCAAACTGAGCGACTTCTCACATAAATATCAATAATCAATACCGTGTGCTACTATGCAACAACGCGTATTACTGTACTTTTACTACCCAGTAGTTCAACAGTATCAACGGTAAAACTTTCGCCGTTATTTTCAATAAAATATTTTTGTCGTTTTCTCAATCCGACAATAATTCCGTTGTGGGGTCCACCAATAATTGTACCGTCGTACGAATATTTTTCGACACAAAGAATATTCCCTGACCAATCGAATATAATATAACAACTTGCATACTTTGCAAAATTTATAAATACTACCCACAACTATAATATTATCTCAAATTCACACCATAATATTAAAAAATTATTTCGAGAAAATTAATTCTTTATTCATAAAATCTGGGGTTTTACAATCTCCCCTCCTTATGGAATTTCGCCCTCGAAATTTACGTATGTACCTGGTATGCCAAACAGGTGAGGATACCTTGACTTCACTTCAAATTCTAACTCTTGAGATATAACCTTTGAGTGTTGAATACGATTCTTCTTATCCAAGATTGTAACATGTATCTCTTCAAACGTTAAATCATCCGCTATCTCGTCCGGTTCTAAATTAATAATGTGGTTCGGGTCGTCCACATATTTACGTAACATTGATACCAAAAAAACGTTATGAACACAAAATATATTTGGCGGTAAAACGAGTCTATAAGCCACAGTTCCTACTCAATCGAGGATTTCAAATGGGCCAATTAAATCAAGGGTTGAGATTTCCGCTCTTCAGCAACTCTTGCTTCTAAAATAACACCCTCTTGAACCTTCTTCTTCACATTCATCAGATTCGGGTATGTAGCTTGAGCGTCTTTAACTTTATCGATTAAAGTCAATTTTACTCGTATATTCGTTATCTTCACGTGGGTCCCTAGAGTCTTTAACTCTATCTTCATCATTTGCAATTTATACGAAATGAGTCTTTGTGTTAACAACATCGCACTTGTAAACGCATACGATCTTCTACTCAACACGTCAGCTACCACGTTCGCTCTTCCACGATGATATTGAATAGTACGATCGTAATCTTCAACAGCTCGAGTCAACATCTTTGGTGCATGTTACTTTCGTTTTAGTTGAAAAAAATTATTTTAAGGGTTTAAGAAATGGGTTTCGTACTGGTGTCAATACAAAATTCGATTTCACGCTCTGGGGTAGGCTAAGAAGTCTTCAGGAATACGTCAAGAGATTTATTAATGATAAAAATATCATTCAAAACTGTTACTCACATCCAAGACTTGGATAGTACGTCACATTGATACCAACTGTAACTTCTATCCCTTAACCTAGATAGCACCTCACAATGATATCTATCAACTTGTTATCGTTATTCACGACGTCGCCTACAGAAAGTCTGGCTTCGGTCCATTCCACACAAGGAAGTCATCAACAAAAGGATCGGGGCTCTTTACTTATGGCTTGATATGACAATGATTGAATTTAGTGGTTTGGTTGCTTAAATTCGCATAATAGATTGGTTAGGAATATGAAAGCTAACAACCTTACGAAAAACATGATGAGTAGTTAACCAATCGTTTCCTAAAATAGCATCAAAGACAAATATTTTCAAAGAGACAAGATCAACACGTAACGTGAAAGTGTCGATTTGAATCAAATAAGATTTATAAACAGTGGAGGTAACGAAGGTTTCTCCCAATGGAGTTTCAATAGATAAATCAAAGTTTAACTTCTCTGGAGTTAAGTACAAACATTGAACACAACTAGGTGAAATAAAAGAGTGAGTAGAACCGGTATCTAACACGGTATAGACTTCGTAAGAGCTTATGATTAACTTACCCGTGATAATTTTATTCAGGTTCCTCGTCACGAGAGAAAAAAAAACGCTCTCTCTTAAACTACCGGCTTTGGCTTGTCTGGGACATCCTTTGGCATCATTATCCCAGCTGGAATTGACTTCATCATACGATAGAATCGAGCTAGGTGACCTTCTCTTCCGCAATTAAAGCATGCTTTGGACTGTTGCGTACAGTTTGGACGGATGTGTCCCTCCTGTCCGCATCTGAAACATATGACCGGTGGTCGTTCTTCTTCCTTAACAACGGTTGCTGGTGCTGACGTCTTTACGTCATTGTTGAACCTTCTCTTCTTGAAATGTCCATTCTTATTATGCCAAAGGATGTCCATTCTTATTATTGTTTCGATGGCCGTTGCCACCGGTATGATTATTATCGTGTTGCTGGTCAATACCTTTTGGTTGCGATAACTCATTATCGCGCTCCACTAACTGAGCCCTATTCACAATATCTGAATATAAACAAAGTTTGTGAGAAATGAGGTATTGACGTATATCGGGTTTCAAACCTCGCAAAAACATTCGCGTCATTCGCTCCTCATTATCGACCAAATGGGATGCAAACCGGGACAACTCCGCAAACTTAGCCTCGTACTGCAACACGGTCATATTGTTTTGCTCCAGCTTGATAAACTCTACCTCCTTCATGTGACGAATACTTTCGGGAAAGTACTTGTCGTTGAACAGCTCTTGGAACTTCTCCCAAGACATCTTGAGTGCGTCAGTCTGGGTACGTTTTACAGATTCCCACCAATGATCTCCTTCTTCACGCAACATAAAGGTGGCGAATGGAACCTTTTGCTCCTCTGAGCATCCCAAGACATCAAATATCTTGGTGATCTGCTTTAACCACGTCTCCGCCTTAAGTGGTTCTGGCTTTCCCAAAAACTCTGGTGGTCCCAGCTCCTTGAATTGCTTAGCGGTGACCAACCATGGGTTGCCATTGTTTTCTCCTGCATTATGAACAGGAGCCGCCTTCTCCCGTTGTTGCATGAATTGCTCCTTAAACTGCTTAGTGGTGACCGTCCAAGAGTTATCAGTATTTCTACCTACATTTTGGACAGGAGCTGCCTTAGCCTGTTGTTGCATAAATTGCATAAAGTCTCTGACCATCCCATCATTCACCATTTCATCGGTGTTATTATTTTCATGAGGAGTATTGTCCTCTAGTTGCAAATTATCCTGATTATTGATCTGTGGAGACTCAACGGTCTCCTGTGCTCCATTGATAATCTCAACATTCTCGGATGCCATTTTCAAAAACTGCCACAAAACAAAGATTAATTGACATGTAACATAATATCTCTAAACTTTGACCAACTAATTTAAATACAAAATAAATTTAAGTAGGTCATACTAGCGAAGGAATTCCCCGTCTCTCCCCTCCTAGTTCTAGTCTCACATCTTAGCCAGGGATCATATCCCTAAGCTCTGATAACAACTGTGACGCCCCCAAAATTAGGTATACATCACCCATCTTGAGTCGTCAGATACATGGTACAGAATTCAAATACAACTTACTAATACCACTGTCGTGTATAATACGACAAAATACAACTGTGAGTTTGAATACAATAATTGTCTACTAGAGATCATACAAACTTAAAAGGAGTCCTCATTACAATTATTAATACACTATTTCTCAGAATAGTGAGGACTACTAATGTTATCCTCTGGACCGTCACTCCATTCCCCGACTAGTCCCTGCTATGTTCTCATTTCCTGAAGAGAATAGTGAAAGAAAGGGTGAGCTCAACTAGTCCAGTAAGAAATGTTATGACTAAGATAATGCAGAATAAATTATCATTAGTCTCCAACAATGTTAAACTGATAAAATATAATAGACATCAAGTTTAACTGCAGCGGAATAAGCAATCCATTAAAAGAGTCGAGTAGAGAGAATTGAATCTACTATCTTTTATGATTTAAAAAGTTTTTCATCACTTTTATCACTGAGACTCAGCTCAATAAATAATCCACATCATTAAATCATCCCTGCACTACAGGCCAAGGATATTCTTTAGTATCACAACCACGAATTATCCATGCACTACGGGCCAAAGATAATCGTGTTTTCATCAACTGTCCTGATCATGCCATAAAACAATTATCTTTGCACTACGGCCGAAGAGAATCCATAGCCATAATCATACCAAAAACTGTCCATCAATGCACTACGGGCCAATGAGGACTTTTTCCACATCATTTGTAATATTACGGTCATGATTACACTGCATAATCCCTGGTCATAATCATACCAAGTCCATCTATGCACTACAGGCCACAGATGACTTTCAACATAACATAAACATGAGGATGATGATAATGATATAAGAATTTAATAAAACAAGTTCAAGAATTAATTTGTCTATGAACCAATAACATCCAAATTGTCCATACGATACTGTTTTGTGGTGTAAAATTCAAGAATGCTCAGAAGAATATTTTCCTGAAAAGATACTAGATGAAGCACAAATATCAAGGATATTCTACTTATTTCATGGAGTATAGAAGTCAAAACTTTAACCAACTGAGTATAATAAAGAATGGAATAACAACAGAAATCACCATGCATGCGAAACTTCGCACAGGCAGGTTATTCCAACAGAATACTAGATAACGGAACCAGGTCAGGTGAAATTCACACCGACAGGATGTTCCAACAGAATAATAAATACAGAATAATAAATGATGGAACCAGGTCCGGCGTATAGCACAGACAGGATATTCCGACAGAATAATAAAGACGGAACCAGGTCCGGTGTAAAACACACAGACAGGATGTTTCAACGGAATAATAATAAAGACGGAACCAGGTCCGGTGTAAAACACACAGACAGGATGTTCCAACAGAATGATAGAAGAATGTCACCAGGTATAGGGTAGACCGCGTATACAGGTTATTCCAACAGAATAATAAGAAATGGAATAACAACAGTTCTCTTCATGAAAAAGAAAGAATAACACCCCTTACCGTAAAAGAACTGGATATAGAAGTAGTGAAGTAGCAGAATACTCTTCTTCTTTCTCTCTATAATTTTCTCTCTATAGCTTCTCTCTATAATTTCTCTCTCTAGAGTTTCAATGAATTCGTAAGAAAATAATGAAGGAATGAGCTTCTATTTATAGGAAAATGGAATGCATAGTAACTAATCCATGAACGGTCCAGATTGATTTACTTTAATCTGACGGTCCATATTTAAAGAAAAACCTTTTAAATAAAATATAATATATTCTATTTATATAAAAAGATTTTTACTATGCAACACTATGCAAAATACTATGCGACACTATGCATAATAAAATATAATATATTCTATTTATAGAATAACTTTAATAAAGTATTCTGTTTTATATAAAAAGATGTTTCTGTTTTATTACGTTAATAATACGAATAAAACAAAACGTCATCATCGCTATAATAATTCATATTATTAATCGATAATAATTGAATCAAACTGAGCGACTTCTCACATAAATATCAATAATCAATACCGTGTGCTACTATGCAACAACGCGTATTACTGTACTTTTACTACCCAGTAGTTCAACAGTATCAACGGTAAAACTTCCGCCGTTATTTTCAATAAAATATTTTTGTCGTTTTCTCAATCCGACAATAATTCCGTTGTGGGGTCCACCAATAATTGTACCGTCGTACGAATATTTTTCGACACAAAGAATATTCCCTGACCAATCGAATATAATATAACAACTTGCATACTTTGCAAAATTTATAAATACTACCCATAACTATAATATTATCTCAAATTCACACCATAATATTAAAAAATTATTTCGAGAAAATTAATTCTTTATTCATAAAATCTGGGGTTTTACAGAGATGATGTATTAGTAGTCCTCACTATTCTATAAAATAGTGTGACAATAAATGTGATGAGGACTCTATTTGTGAGTGGATATTTTCTAGAAGGCAACATTCATGTTTAAACTCTCAGTTATGTTTTGTCGTATATTACACGACGGTTGTATAATTAAGTTTGTATTTGTATTCTGTACCATATATTTGGCGACTCAAGATGGGTGATGCATACCTATTTTGGGGGAGTCACATAAAATATTGACAATAATTGAATCAAATAACGTGAGATACTATGCAGCAATTACTATAGTAATAATTGAACAAAACTGAATGATTTCTCACGTAAGCATCAATAATCAATACCGTTTACTACTATGCAACCACGCGTATTACTGTATTTTTAACACTGGGTGTTTCAACAGTTAACAGGAAAACTTCCGTCGTTATTTTCATAAAATATTTTTGTCGTTTTTTCAATCAGACAATAATTCCGTTGTGGGGTCCACTAATGATTGTGCTGTTGTACGAATATTCCCTGTTAAAACGAATATTCCCCGACCAATCGAATATTTTATAACAACTTGCATACTTTACAAAAAATTTCACATAACACTCTTAACTTTAACCTTTGATCAATTTAACCATTTACGAAATAAAATAATTATAAGAAAATTGAATATTTTCATTTCATAAAATTCGGGGTCTTACAATTTTTGTCCTAATTTAAATTTTGTGTTAAGACGAATCACAAAATATTGTATATATTATGTAATTGTTTTCTCTTTATTAATACTTTGATCTCCATGTTATTTTCCAACGCTAACACTGTGTTTGTGAGTTTGGAGGGAAGGGATGGGAAGAAAAAAATATAGGAAGGGAAGCGAGGGGAAGGAATGTGAAGGGATTATAATTTTCACTTGTCATGTTTTTGATTTTTAGAAAAGAGGGGAAGTGATGAGATGATTATTACTCTCTGTCCCAGAATAAAAGTATTAATGGACTTTTCACGTATATTAAGAAGATGAATGAAATGATAAAATTATCCATAATAATCTGTCATTAATTATTTTCAATATAGGTGAGAGAGGGACTTTCTAGCTATTCAATTCAAAATATTCTCTATCCATACTTATTAAATATGGAGAGAGAATTAGAATAAGAAAAGTATAAGATATTTAATGCTACAGGCATAATAGAAAAAAGTGTGTAAAAATTTGGTTATTAAAGTGGACATTTAACATGAGACTATCCAAAATAGTAATAAGGACTTTTATCATGGGACGGGAGGAATATATTTTATTTATTTGTGAGTTTAGAAGGAGGGAAGGGAAGAGAAAATAATTTTATTTTTAAATTATACTATTACTATATTACCCTTCTATATAAATATAATAAATATATGATTTAACAATGTCAAGCTATTGAAATATTTTGTTCATTCTTTTTTTATGTTCATATATGTATATATATATATTAACTTTAATTTATTATTATGAGTATATGAATTTCGTACTGTTAATAAAATTTAATTCATCCAGCATATGCATTGTTCATAAAGTTTAATTTTTAAAATGAATTTCGTACTGTTTGAGGGGGGCGAGGGGGTTGAGTGGGTGGATATATTCTAATTTGTTATTATGAGTATATAGTTTATTATTATTATTATTATTATTATTATTATTATTATTATTATTATTATTATTATTATTATTATTATTATCTAAGAATTACGCAACAGGTAAGAAATAACCATAGCAGTTAACTTGTTTGCGACAATGCAGCATGCAGGCATCGTACTTTTACATAGACATATTTATTGGATATTTTCAAAAAAAATTTACTTGTGATTCTCAAAAATTATATATTATTTATTTTAATTAGAATTTTAATAAATTATAGTGTTTTAGGTGTAATTTGGATACATATACAAAAACAGGATTATACACACTGTACAACCATGTTTCTGTATATGTATCTAAATTACACATAAAACATTATATTTTATAAAAATTTCTGTTAAAATAAATACTATACATTTTTTAGGAGTTACAAGCAAAAAATAAATAAATTTAAAAATGTCCAATATTCATATCCAATAAACATGTCTGCCAAGACTAGTACATCAAAATTTGAACAGATAATTAGATATAAAATGTATAATTACAGCAATAAAAATGTATAATTAGATACATTTTACATCAGTCTAATTACTTATACAGGAGTATAAGACGCGACGGGACGGGACGGGACGGGACGGGAGGGGAGGGGTGGGAAAAGATAAAAATTTTATTTTTAAAAATTGAGAGTTATAATAATTAGGGATAACATTGTTACATTATTTATTTTGAAAGATTATTTTTGATAATGTAAAATATTTTATTTTATCATCCTTTACCATCCCTCCAAATCCTCCCACTTCTGAGGAGAAAGTTTTAAGTTAAAAATGAAATTAATTTTACCTCCAAATCTAGTTGTCAAAAAAATTGAGATTTGAAGAAATTTTAATTTTTTTTCCCTTCCCTTCCCTTCCCTTCCCTTTCACTTAAATAAAAACTTACAAACACACCCAAAATTAATCTTAAAGGAGACGTCATGTCATTAATTATATTTTTGGTGCTAGCATTTGACAATATTGATGCATAGTTTATTTAAAGCTTCAAACATATTCTTCTTCTTTGTGTACCTCAAATTAATTTGATAATAAATTACGGAGTATACAATCGTCCAAATTTACTTTCAATATAAAACCAAATAAATTAAGGGTGACCAAAGATATGTGTGTGAGAGAGAGAGATAAATGTCTAGAAAAAGAGATTATATATATTATATTTTTTGGATGAAAATAAATAAAAAATTATTCAATTTATTCAAAATTATATACTCCATCTGTCCCAAATTAAATATTCAATTTTGACTTTTTTAAAAAAAAGTCAAATTGATTATATTTAAAATTAATAATTAAGCATATATAAATTTATTTTTAAAGTTATAAAAATTAGAATTAGTAGTAAATTGTATATATTTTCTTTTGATTATAATCTCTTCACCTATATTTTGATGAAAGTGATATAAAAATTAGTTTTAAAAATGGTCACTTTAATTTAAAAAAAAATAAAATTAGACATTTAATTTGAGATAGAAAAATCATGATTCGTGACGTGGAAATAAGCACATGGCTATCTTATTTATATTCATCAAATTGTATTTATATGTTTGGTTGATAAGTAGAGTCTAAACATAACAGCAACAATATATCACTATAATGTTAGGATTTGTCCATTAAATCTCTAGATAGAGTGTTAACGCTAAAATCTATTCACGCATTTCAATCATTAAAAACGTGTCAAATTCTGCACAAAAATGGATAAACATCGAGAATTTGACGGCCTTTGCCGTCGAGGGATAGCTCCGGTGTGAGAATAAATACAGACTAGACAAAGTAGACAAGGTTAACAATAGAGGCTTAAAGCTCTAGTGCTAGAAAGTAATAATGTGTATGTACTTTGTAATTAGGGTAAAAGCCTCGTATTTATAGTTGTCTCACCACCTTCACATAATCCTTTCCCGTAATGGATTGGAGTTCCTCATAAAATTCGACTCCCACATAGAATCGAATAAGATCTCCTAAATATAAGGAAGTAGATCCAAATCCCCACACCTCCTCCTTACATTCAGAAACAATCCTAGATTCCTTAAAATACTCCAACTCCCAAACTGAAATACCATATGGGTCAAATCAACCCCATATGGACTACAACCCATCGCACCATTCAGACCAGGGTAATCATGACCCAACATAGCCCCCTAGTCTTCGGTTGAACGAAACATTTAATTGAAGAATGCTCAAATTAAAGCCCAAAGTTACAATAATAATCAAGGCCCAACATTTTACCCTTCAGTCTTTGGTTGAACGAAACATTTAATTGAAGAATGCTCAAATTAAAGCCCAAAGTTACAATAATAATCAAGGCCCAACATTGCTCACCTATTCCCATAATAGGTCCCCACGTGACACCCATAACCACCATCATCATAGCTGCATCAAGTGCACCATATTCTCATAACCGTAAAGAATTGAAAAGCCATTTATTCAACAAATCTTTCCACCAAAACAACAGTCCTTTCTCCTTCTTCGAAAGAACTCCCAGCAACCTGCTACCCCCATTAACAAGCCGCTCCAGCAAAAGCCCCTAGTTCGCTCTCAATTGAAGTTCCTATGGCCCCTATCATCGAAACCCTTAGATTCAAAGAAATTTCATCATCATCAACTTTTATTTCGGACACCACGACCCCTCCTGATTCTCTCGAAGCACAGATCCGAAAGGAATATGAATCTTCCAAAGCTTATATCCTCACGTCAAAACCCAATCCACCATCCAAGAGGATCATCCGGACTCCATTAACAAACAATACCAAATGGCTCTAGAATATTCCATCTAAGCTCCTCTCGAGAATGAAAAAATGTACTGGCGCTAGGGCTGAGCAAGAAATCAAATTGGAACTGAAACCGCACTAAAAACCGCATAAACTACACCAATTAAATCGTACCAACGGTTTTGGCATATGTGGCTGTTTTAGGTGGGTTGAAAAAATAAAATTTACGATTTCAGTTTGGTTACTAGACAAAACCACATGTATAAACTTGAAATTGTACCAAATAATCATCATGTTTTCTTAAATTTGCTACAAGTATATATAATTTCTCAACTATAAAATATTCTCCTCATTTTATTTTAGAAGACAAATATTACAGGGTTGAATGAAAAATAAATAGTATCAATTATGTTTGCAAATCAAGAGTGGCTTGGTATTTCCTAAATCGAATGTTATAACATAGTATTAATTAACTATATAATTGTTGATGCCTGTAACTATTTTGCTAAATTAGCTCTATGATTGTGTTCACTGCGTAATACGTTTGTGTGAATGATTTTGCTAACTATTTTATTGGTTTGTTATTTCAATTGGTTTTAGAACCGAAACTGCACCAAATGAAACCAAACTACACGGTTCAAAACTGCACCGCACCAATCACAAATGGTTTCATGTGCGGTTTTATATTTTTTAAACAGTACCTATGCGGTTTCGTATGCGGTTGAGCTTCAAACTGCACCAAACCGCACCATGCTCACCCCTAACTGGCGCCCTCAAGGAGAATGGATCACTGTACCACTCTATGCCTTCAAATATGGCATTCGCCTACCTCTCCTAGAATTCATCTCCTCTTTTCTAGGGTTAATAGGCACCGAATTCGCCCAATTAATGCCAAATTCCTACATTTATCTAACCTCTTTCCTTTTCTTTTGTCACGAATTGAAAGTCCCCCCAGGTCTAGATTTCTTCTTTGCTCTATTCAGCTTATCAAAAAGTGGGGAATCCGGTTTTCGCTAGTTGGGCCTCTGCCCCGGGACCATCACCCCCATAAAAACTCCTTCTAACAACAAAGCCTGGCATTCACAATGGATTTTCATTAAAGGAACTGACTTGAAACTCCTACCAAGTTGGGCCTATCCCAATGACCCCGTCCTCAAAGTTTCCACCTTCCCAAAGAAGAAAATCAATGCCTTCCGAGCCTTTTACTATCAAATGAAGAAGACCGAATGGCCCATCAAAACATTATCCGACCCCACTTGGCTCTATCATCATGGGTGTAAGTATTTGTTTATACATTTTCCATTCTCCCTCACTTAAGCATTATACTCCGGCACATGCAATAACAATCTTAAAACCCAAGGACCTTGAAGCCTTTGGTTCGAAACAACCCCCCATCATCGACAGTCATCCCGACCCCTTCACAGAACAAGATCCCAATGCTGAGACCATCCTTATAACTGAAATCTCAATTGACACACCTCCAAACGCCTCTCCTTTAACCTAGACCTCACTCAATGAAAAATTGAATCTCTCCAACCCCCCTCTGACGGTCCCACTAATCACTTACATCCCTATGGCCCTAAACTATCCACAAAAAGTCCACGAAACTAGCAAGGTCAAACAAGCTGATGCTGATGAAGAAAAAGCTGAGAAAACACATTAAGACCGCTGCCCCCTACAACATCATCCATCGCCGAAGCCTCAACTGAAAAAATTTCCACCTAAAATACCACCCCTCAAATCGAGGCAGAAAACCCAAATGAGCCTCCTCAAAAGAAAGCCCGAACAGAGGAGAATAAACAATTCTCTAAAGAAATTACATACATTGTAAGACCCCAACTTTTTATAAATAAAAATTGAAGTTCCTATATTCATTATTTTGAAATAATAATGTGTTAATTTGATATAATGCTTTGGTTATGGATGAAATGTACAAATTTTATAAAATAAGCAAGTGGTTATAAAATATTCATTGTTGTCAGGGAATATTCATTTGGTTGTGGAATATTCTTGTTGTCGGAGAATATTCGTACAACGACGTAGCCATTTATGGGCCCGATTACAAAAAATGGTCGGATGAAGAAAACGACAAGTTTGAGTTTTTATAAATAACGGCGTAATTATTATCGTTAACACTGTTGGAATACCCAGTGGTTAAAGTACAGTAATATGCGTGGTTGCACAATAACACACGATATTTGTGACGCCCCCAAAATTAGGTATACATCACCCATCTTGAGTCGTCAGATACATGGTACAGAATTTAAATACAACTTACTAATACCACTGTCGTGTATAATACGACAAAATACAACTGTGAGTTTGAATACAATAATTGTCTACTAGAGATCATACAAACTCAAAAGGAGTCCTCAATACAATTATTGTTACACTATTTAACAGAATAATGAGGACTACTAATACTATTCTTTGGTCCATCACTCCGTTCCTTGACTCGTCCCAGCTATATTCTCATTTCCTGAAGAGAACAGTGAAAGAAAGGGTGAGCTCAACTAGCCCAGTAAGAAATATTATGACTAAGATAATGCAGAATAAATTATCATTAGCCTTCAACAATGTTAAACTGATAAAATATAATAGGCATCAAGTTTAACTGCAGCGGAATAAGCAATCCATTAAAAGAGTCAAGTAGAGAGAATTGAATCTACTATCTTTTATGATTTAAAAAGTTTTTCATCACTTTTATCGCTGAGACTCAGCTCAATAAATAATCCACATCATTAAATCATCCCTGCACTACAGACCAAGGATATTCATTAGTATCACGACCACGAATTATCCATGCACTACGGGCCAAAGATAATCGTGTTTTCATCAACGGTCCTGATCATACCATAAAACAATTATCTTTGCACTACGGCCGAAGAGAATCCATAGCCATAATCATACCAAAAACTATCCATCAATGCACTACGGGCCAATGAGGACTTTTTCTACATCATTTGTAATATTACGGTCATGATTACACCGCATAATCCCTGGTCATAATCATACCAAGTCCATCTATGCACTACAGGCCACAGATGACTTTCAACGTAACATAAACATGAGGATGATGACAATGATATAAGAATTTAATAAAACAAGTTCAAGAATTAATTTGTCCATGAACCAATAACGTCCAAATTGTCCACACGATACTGTTTTGTGGTGTAAAATTCAAGAATGCTCAGAAGAATATTTTCCTGAAAAGATACTGGATGAAGCGCAAATATCAAGGATATTCTACTAATTTCATGGAGTATAGAAGTCAAAACTTTAACCAACTGAGTATAATAAAGAATGGAATAACAACAGAAATCACCATGCATGCGGAACTTCGCACAGGCAGGTTATTCCAACAGAATACTAAATAACGGAACCAGGTCAGGTGAAATTCACACTGACAGGATGTTCCAACAGAATAATAAATGCGGAATAATAAATGATGGAACCAGGTCTGACGTATAGCACAGACAGGATATTCCGACAGAATAATAAAGACGGAACCAGGTCCGGTGTAAAACACACAGACAGGATGTTCCAACGGAATAATAATAACAACGGAATAATAATAAAGACGGAACCAGGTCCAGTGTAAAACACACAGACAGGATGTTCCAACAGAATGATAGAAGAATGTCACCAAGTATAGGGTAGACCGCGTATACAAGTTATTCCAACCGAATAATAAGAAATGGAATAACAATAGTTCTCTTCATGAATAAGAAAGAATAACACCCCTTACCGTAACAAAAACTGGATATAGAAGTAGTGAAGTAGCAGAACACTCTTCTTCTTTCTTTCTATAATTTTCTCTCTATAGCTTCTCTCTATAATTTCTCTCTCTAGAGTTTCAATGAATTCGTAAGAAAATAATGAAGGAATGAGCTTCTATTTATAGGAAAATGGAATGCATAGTAACTAATCCATGAACGGTCCAGATTGATTTACTTTAATCTGACGGTCCATATTTAAAGAAAAATCTTTTAAATAAAATATAATATATTCTATTTATATAAAAAGATTTTTACTATGCAAACACTATGCAACACTATGCAAAACACTATGCGACACTATGCATAATAAAATATAATATATTCTATTTATAAAATAACTTTAATAAAGTATTCTGTTTTATATAAAAAGATGTTTCTGTTTTATTACGTTAATAATACGAATAAAACAAAACGTCATCATCGCTATAATAATTCATATTATTAATCGACAATAATTGAATTAAACTGAGCGACTTCTCACATAAATATCAATAATTAATACCGTGTGCTAATATGCAACAACGCGTATTACTGTACTTTTACTACCCAGTAGTTCAACAGTATCAACGGTAAAACTTCCGCCTTTATTTTTAATAAAATATTTTTGTCGTTTTCTCAATCCGACAATAATTCTGTTGTGGGGTCCACCAATAATTGTACCGTCGTACGAATATTTTTTCGACACAAAGAATATTCCCTTACCAATCGAATATAATATAACAACTTGCATACTTTGCAAAATTTATAAATACTACCCACAACTATACTATTATCTCAAATTCACACCATAATATAAAAAAATTATTTTGAGAAAATTAATTCTTTATTCATAAAATCTGGGGTTTTACAATCTCCCCTCCTTATGGAATTTCGCCCTCGAAATTTACGTACGTACCTGGTATGCCAAACAGGTGAGGATACCTTGACTCCACTTCAAATTCTAACTCTTGAGATATAACCTTTGAGTGATGAATACGATTCTTCTTATCCAAGATTGTAACACGTATCTCTTCAAACGTTAAATCATCCGCTATCTCGTCCGGTTCTAAATTAATAATGTGGTTCGGGTCGTCCACATATTTACGTAACATCGATACGAAAAAAAACGTTATGAACACGCAATATATTTGGCGGTAAAACGAGTCTATAAGCCACAGTTCCTACTCAATCGAGGATTTCAAATGGGCCAATTAAATCGAGGGTTGAGATTTCCGCTCTTCAGCAACTCTTGCTTCTAAAATAACACCTTCTTGAACCTTCTTCTTCACATTCATCAGATTCGGGTATGTAGCTTGAACGTCTATAACTTTATCGATTAAAGTCAATTTTACTCGTATATTCGTTATCTTCACGTGAGTTCCTAGAGTTTTTAACTCTATCTTCATCATTTGCAAGTTATACGAAATGAGTCTTTGTGTTAACAACATCGCACTTGTAAACGCATACGATCTTCTACTCAGCACGTCAGCTACCATGTTCGCTTTCCCACGATAATATTGCATGGTGCGATCGTAATCTTCAACAGCTCGAGCCAACATCTTTGGCACGTTATACGTTCGTTTTAGGTGAAGAAAATATTTGAGGGTTTAAGAAATGGGTTTTGTACTGGTGTCAATACCAAATTTGATTTCACGCTCTGGGGTAAGCTAAGAAGTCTTCAGGAATACGTCAAGAGATTTATTAATGATAAAAATATCATTCAAAACTGTTACTCCCATTCAAGACTTGGATAGTACGTCACATTGATACCGACTGTGACTTCTATCCCTTAACCTAGATAGCACCTCACAATGATAACTATCAACTTGTTATCGTTATTCACGACGTCGCCTACAGAAAGTCCGGCTTCGGTCCATTCCACACAAGGAAGTCATCAACAAAAGGATCGGGGCTCTTTACTTATGGCTTGATATGACAATGATTGAATTTAGTGGTTTGGTTGCTTAAATTCGCATAATAGGTTGGTTAGGAATACGAAAGCTAACAACCTTACGAAAAACATAATGAGTAGTTAACCAATCGTTTCCTAAAATAGCATCAAAGACAAGTATTTTCAAAGAGACAAGATCAACACGTAACGTGAAAGTGTCGATTTGAATCAAATAAGATTTATAAACAGTGGAGGTAACGAAGGTTTCTCCCAATGGAGTTTCAATAGATAAATCAAAGTTTAACTTCTCTGGAGTTAAGTACAAACATTGAACACAACTAAGTGAAATAAAAGAGTGAGTAGAACCTGTATCTAACACGGTATAGACTTCGTAAGAGCTTATGATTAACTTACCCGTGATAATTTTATTCAGGTTCCTCGTCACGAGAGAAAAAAAACGCTCTCTTAAACTACCGGCTTTGGCTTGTCTGGGACATCCTTTGGCATCATTATCCCAGCTGGAATTGACTTCATCATACGACAGAATCGAGCTAGGTGACCTTCTCTTCCGCAATTAAAGCATGCTTTGGACTGCTGCGTACAGTTTGGACGGATGTGTCCCTCCTGTCCGCATCTGAAACATACGACCGGTGGTCGTTCTTCTTCCTTAACAACGGTTGCTGGTGCTGACGTCTTTACGTCATTGTTGAACCTTCTCTTCTTGAAATGTCCATTCTTATTATTTTGGCCATGATTACCACCGAAGTGGTTACCATTCTTGGTATGATAATTTCCCCCGCGATGGTTATCATTGTTCCGATGGCCGTTGCCACCGGTATGATTATTATCGTGTTGCTGGTCATTACCTTTTGGTTGTGATAACTCATTATCGCGCTCCACTAACTGAGCTCTATTCACAATATCTGAATATAAACAAAGTTTATGAGAAATGAGGTATTGACGTATATCGGGTTTCAAACCTCGCAGAAACATTCGCGCCATTCGCTCCTCATTATCGACCAAATGGGATGCAAACCGGGACAACTCCGCAAACTTAGCCTCGTACTGCAACACGGTCATATTGTTTTGCTCCAGCTTGATAAACTCTACCTCCTTCATGTGACGAATACTTTCGGGAAAGTACTTGTCGTTGAACAGCTCTTGGAACTTCTCCCAAGACATCTTGAGTGCGTCAGTCTGGGTACGTTTTACAGATTCCCACCAATGATCTCCTTCTTCACGCAACATAAAGGTGGCGAATGGAACCTTTTGCTCCTCTGAGCATCCCAAGACATCAAATATCTTGGTGATCTGCTTTAACCACGTCTCCGCCTTAAGTGGTTCTGGCTTTCCCAAAAACTCTGGTGGTCCCAGCTCCTTGAATTGCTTAGCGGTGACCAACCGTGGGTTGCCATTGTCTTTACCTGCATTATGAACATGAGCCGCCTTCTCCCGTTGTTGCATGAATTGCATAAAGTCTCTGACCATCCCATCATTCACCATTTCATCGGTGTTATTATTTTCATGAGGAGTATTGTCCTCTAGTTGCACATTATCCTGATTATTGATCTGTGGAGACTCAACGGTCTCCTGTGCTCCATTGATAATCTCAACATTCTCGGATGCCATTTTCAAACACTGCCACAAAACAAAGATTAATTGACATGTAACATAATATCTCTAAACTTTGACCAACAAATTTAAATACAAAATAAATTTAAGTAAGTCATACTAGCGAAGGAATTCCCCGTCTCTCCCCTCCTAGTTCTAGTCTCACATCTTAGCCAGAGATCATATCCCTAAGCTCTGATACCAACTGTGACGCCCCCAAAATTAGGTATACATCACCCATCTTGAGTCGTCAGATACATGGTACAGAATTTAAATACAACTTACTAATACCACTGTCGTGTATAATACGACAAAATACAACTGTGAGTTTGAATACAATAATTGTCTACTAGAGATCATACAAACTCAAAAGGAGTCCTCAATACAATTATTGTTACACTATTTAACAGAATAATGAGGACTACTAATACTATTCTTTGGTCCATCACTCCGTTCCCTGACTCGTCCCAGCTATATTCTCATTTCCTGAAGAGAACAGTGAAAGAAAGGGTGAGCTCAACTAGCCCAGTAAGAAATATTATGACTAAGATAATGCAGAATAAATTATCATTAGCCTTCAACAATGTTAAACTGATAAAATATAATAGGCATCAAGTTTAACTGCAGCGGAATAAGCAATCCATTAAAAGAGTCAAGTAGAGAGAATTGAATCTACTATCTTTTATGATTTAAAAAGTTTTTCATCACTTTTATCGCTGAGACTCAGCTCAATAAATAATCCACATCATTAAATCATCCCTGCACTACAGGCCAAGGATATTCATTAGTATCACGACCACGAATTATCCATGCACTACGGGCCAAAGATAATCGTGTTTTCATCAACGGTCCTGATCATGCCATAAAATAATTATCTTTGCACTACGGCCGAAGAGAATCCATAGCCATAATCATACCAAAAACTGTCCATCAATGCACTACGGGCCAATGAGGACTTTTTCTACATCATTTGTAATATTACGGTCATGATTACACCGCATAATCCCTGGTCATAATCATACCAAGTCCATCTATGCACTACAGGCCACAGATGACTTTCAACGTAACATAAACATGAGGATGATGACAATGATATAAGAATTTAATAAAACAAGTTCAAGAATTAATTTGTCCATGAACCAATAACGTCCAAATTGTCCACACGATACTGTTTTGTGGTGTAAAATTCAAGAATGCTCAGAAGAATATTTTCCTGAAAAGATACTGGATGAAGCGCAAATATCAAGGATATTCTACTAATTTCATGGAGTATAGAAGTCAAAACTTTAACCAACTGAGTATAATAAAGAATGGAATAACAACAGAAATCACCATGCATGCGGAACTTCGCACAGGCAGGTTATTCCAACAGAATACTAAATAACGGAACCAGGTCAGGTGAAATTCACACTGACAGGATGTTCCAACAGAATAATAAATGCGGAATAATAAATGATGGAACCAGGTCTGACGTATAGCACAGACAGGATATTCCGACAGAATAATAAAGACGGAACCAGGTCCGGTGTAAAACACACAGACAGGATGTTCCAACGGAATAATAATAATAACGGAATAATAATAAAGACGGAACCAGGTCCAGTGTAAAACACACAGACAGGATGTTCCAACAGAATGATAGAAGAATGTCACCAAGTATAGGGTAGACCGCGTATACAGGTTATTCCAACCGAATAATAAGAAATGGAATAACAATAGTTCTCTTCATGAATAAGAAAGAATAACACCCCTTACCGTAACAAAAACTGGATATAGAAGTAGTGAAGTAGCAGAACACTCTTCTTCTTTCTTTCTATAATTTTCTCTCTATAGCTTCTCTCTATAATTTCTCTCTCTAGAGTTTCAATGAATTCGTAAGAAAATAATGAAGGAATGAGCTTCTATTTATAGGAAAATGGAATGCATAGTAACTAATCCATGAACGGTCCAGATTGATTTACTTTAATCTGACGGTCCATATTTAAAGAAAAATCTTTTAAATAAAATATAATATATTCTATTTATATAAAAAGATTTTTACTATGCAAACACTATGCAACACTATGCAAAACACTATGCGACACTATGCATAATAAAATATAATATATTCTATTTATAAAATAACTTTAATAAAGTATTCTGTTTTATATAAAAAGATGTTTCTGTTTATTACGTTAATAATACGAATAAAACAAAACGTCATCATCGCTATAATAATTCATATTATTAATCGACAATAATTGAATTAAACTGAGCGACTTCTCACATAAATATCAATAATTAATACCGTGTGCTAATATGCAACAACGCGTATTACTGTACTTTTACTACCCAGTAGTTCAACAGTATCAACGGTAAAACTTCCGCCTTTATTTTTAATAAAATATTTTTGTCGTTTTCTCAATCCGACAATAATTCTGTTGTGGGGTCCACCAATAATTGTACCGTCGTACGAATATTTTTTCGACACAAAGAATATTCCCTGACCAATCGAATATAATATAACAACTTGCATACTTTGCAAAATTTATAAATACTACCCACAACTATACTATTATCTCAAATTCACACCATAATATAAAAAAAATTATTTCGAGAAAATTAATTCTTTATTCATAAAATCTGGGGTTTTACAATATTTCATAATATTGTTGGATTATTAATTCTTACATAAGAAGACACTACTCAATAATTGTTACAGTAATTATTGTTCAATATTTTATTTTATTGATTCAATAATTGCTACGTTCATATTTTATATTATTGTTGTTTCAATAATTGTCACTGCACAGTATTTCCCATTATCAGATCAATAATTCGTATTATTTGAATAATATTGTTAGATAGCATTATTGGCAATGTCTAAGAAAGTTCTGTCTAAGAAATGGGGTTTGGTCATCTAATTGCGCGCCAGTAAGGAGAAATCCTTATCAGAAAACCCCCTCTTTCCTGGGAACGACCTGGTTGTCATTATTGTGATTCTATAATATTATTTGTGAATAATTAATTATTAATTTATATGATAAGGAAATATTTATTTTATATAGATATAAATGAAGGAATTAATGTTGAGGTATTTTATCAGTATTTTATTAGAATGGAGGTATTAAAAATCATCCGTATGTGGATTTCAGACAATTTTTGTTTGTAATTTGGTAACACTTTCTTCTACAAAGTTGTAGAGGATTAAATTTCTTATGGAATGAACATAAAATTTGTATTTTTATGATAAAAGGACTATTTATTATGAATTATTGAAGTTTTGAAAATAAATATTTTTATTAAAATATGGGTGGGCCCCACTTTTGGTTGTTGTGGAAAATTTGTTGAATTTCAATGGTGTTGTACGTGAATGGTGGTAGGTAAAGCCATCAGGTAGTAGGTTAAAGTTGCTTTGGCGTTTTAGGATTTTTCTATAAATAGATGCTTAGGTTAGAATTGAAAATCACACCAGAATCAGAAGTTTTCTCTCTCTATAATATCAAGCGTATTTTTGTGAGTATTTAGATTCTTTGAGAGTTGCTAGTCAGTGCAAGTTTTCTTCAGCATCATATCCGATATTTCAGCTAGAAGTACTATTCGTTTGAGGTAAGGGATGTTATTTTCTTCGTAAATGATGTTATTTCTTTCAATATCATTATACCGAAATATTGGTATGAATTTTATTATGAAATTTTTACCTTTTCATATCGAGGTTACTATTCACGTATACGGCACTATTCATGTATGCGACATTATTCACGAATACGGTACTATTCACGAGTACTGTTCACGAAGTATGATTTTTCTTGTAGAATTTCTACCTTTTTCGTATCGGAGTTACTATTCACGTATACATCACTATTCACGTATACGACACTATTCATAAATACGACACTATTCACAAAAAAATTTAATTTTCTTTTCTTTGTAACAATCCAGAATTTTAAATTGTAATTTTAAATATTTATTGAATTATATAAATGTTTAATTGATGTGTTTATTGTTAAATAAATATTTGTTTAATTTGACTTGATTTGGTTATTTATTTGTGAAATAAATAATTAATGAGTGAAGGAAATTAATTATTATGAGATAATATTCTAATTTAATTTAATAATTAAGTTAGAAAGTTGATAGGGATTAAATGGATTATTAAAATATTTTAATTTAATTTGGTAATAAAAATGTGACAATAAACTATGCTATAAATGAGTTATTAAAATAAATTAAAGGAGTTTAAATTAGTTTTTTCAAACAAGGCTTAAGAATATTAAGTCTTTAATTTTAAAGATGTTTTGCCAAACAAAGCCTTATGGCTTTTGGATTTTTAATTTTGAATCTTAAATAATATAAATAAAATATAAATAATATATATTAATTATAATAACTGATAATTTAAGA
The DNA here is from genome assembly GCA_020205505.1 of Panax japonicus. Lineage (NCBI taxonomy): Eukaryota > Viridiplantae > Streptophyta > Magnoliopsida > Apiales > Araliaceae > Panax > Panax japonicus. Next base: position 64,786 of record JAINUV010001368.1, read on the forward strand.
GGGACATTAGTAAGACGTCAGTTTTAGACGTTTTGAAAATGCGTGCGTTGGCTTTATTTTATTTCACGTAAAAGAGTGATTCTGGTTTGGTTTCGAGTCTGATATTGGCTTAAGAGAAAAGATAACAAAGAATACAAAGAAAAGAATTAGAAAGAGCTGCAGAGAGAAGTTTGTGAAAATTTGAGAGTGGGTTCTGTTATTCCAAGTAGTTATCTGTGGTGGGCAAGGATTTCTCAAGAGATAAAAGGTATTTTCCAAAACCTTAATATTATATATATGTACGTATATTTGTTTTACGACATGATTCCTTAGTTTATGTGTTCTTAAGTTTCACTGTAGTATAAAGTCTTTATAAAGTTTTTTTTAATCCAAATGTTTATAATTGGTTATGAAGTTATGTGCATATATAGTTGTAATGTTATGATTAGCATATATATATATATATGATTATAGTTGATTTGTATGATAAATTACGTTCAAAAGAAAGGAAATGGTTTTACAACGAATAAATGTATTATATTTGGTTGTGAGCTAATTATGAAATTGAACCTTGAATATGTTAATTTGGTAAGAAATAAAGAGATTGTAGTTCGAATGAATTAATTTGGTGTTTAATCGGGATTACGGTGCTAGTTTTGTCAAGCAATGTAAAAAATGGAGTTTTTGGTTTAAATCATGGCATTCAAGGATTTAATCTTTCTAAAGTTGTTGTTTAGATGTTTTAATCAGTATATATATGATGGGTAACATTTATTTGTAGTTTATGTAAATTATACGTGTTAATTTAGGTGCTAGAAGTGTTGAACAGTCAAAAATTAGCCTTTTATTCTGTTCTTCATGCTCGGTTATGTAATTCGGCACCTCTGTGCCAAAATCAGAGCCGCACTCGCAGCCCTAACCTTCGCGCCGCAGCGCCAACCTCGCGTCACAGCACCAGCCCATGGCCTGTGAGCCGCGCCAGTGCCGCGCCGCAGCGCCAACCTCAGTTTAAACCGTGGCATCGCAGCGCTAGTTCGCCGTAAGGCCCAGAAAATTATTTTTTTGTACATAGAGTCTGTAATAGTTAATATAATGCAATATTATGATAGTGGTTTTGTTAAATATGTTATTATAGTTCTATGAATGAGTATATTGTTAGTAGTTAACGAATTTTCTTGTGTAATTTGATTATGTGGTTAAAAGTCATGCCATACATGAAATAGACACACTTATGTGTATACAGAGTATCTGTACTAACTAATTATGTCATGATGACATGTGTATAGGATACTATGAATCGAATTGTTACGGTTTAGCTCATACGCAAGGCAAGTTTTTCTAACTCTAAACTTTCTTTGAGCAAGTTTTCTAAATCTAAACTTCTTTGTGCAAGTTTCGTAACTCTATTTATATTGTGCAAGCTCTTAAACCTTACCTCTCGTTATTGAACAAGTTTCTCTAATCTTTAACTTGTTATTTAGCATGCAAGTTTCTACATTCTGATATACTAATGTTGAACAAGTTTTATCGTTCAATTTATTATTCGTTATGCATGCTCAATACTCAATTCTAAACAACCTTAGCTTAATATTGTTCAAGCAAGGTATGTTATGTTATTCAATGCTTATGCTATTAGATTATTCCTAAAGCATGACCTTAGTATACAATGTTGATTCACTTGTGATTTAATCCATAGTATAATGTTACTACATTTTTATTCAACTAATCCTTATGTGATGTTCGTTAAACCTAAATTACCTTGAAACTTATCCATACCAAACTTACTTTGGTGCGGACTCATATTCTAAATGATGAGATGAACAACTCTATTATAAGGGATAATTACGCCCTATTATAGGTGATAATTACGCATATCGTTGAAATGTTTGTGCACAATACATTGTACGAATGGCTGATCCCCCTAAGTACGAGTCGTCCCTATATTCTTATGATTGTTAAAGTTTAGGTTGAAAGAATACTTAAACTATGGACATAGTTCATGGTCTTTGACCCTTAGTT
>JAINUV010000070.1:0-10512 GCA_020205505.1 Panax japonicus
ATGAGGTGGGTGAAGCAACGTTGTTGGGACCGGAGTTGGTACGTATGACTACGGAAAAGATTCAAACGATCCGACAACGTATAAAAACCTCACAAAGTCGACAAAAGAGTTATGTTGATCTTCATCGAAAGGACGTGGAATTCAATATAGGAGATCATGTGTTGTTACGTGTTACTCCATGGAAAGGAGTTACAAGATTTGGAAAGAGAGGAAAACTCAATCCTCGATTCATCGGTCCATTTTTAATCCTCGATCGAATAGGAACTGTGGCCTATAGACTCGCTTTACCGCCAAGTATGTCTCGTGTTCATAACGTTTTTCACATATCCATGTTACGAAAATATGTGAAAGACCCGAACCACATTATTGAGTTAGAACCGGACGAAATAGCGGAAGATTTGACGTATGAAGAGATTCCTGTTCAAATCTTGGATAAGAAGGAACATATTCTACGCTCCAAGGTTATACCTCAAGTCAAAGTTTTGTGGAGAAACCACGATGTTGAGGAAATGACTTGGGAGTTAGAATCTGAAATGAAATCAAGGTATCCTTACCTCTTTGACATACCAGGTACGTACCCTAATTTCGAGGGCGAAATTTCATAAGAAGGGGAGGTTGTAAGACCCCAGTTTTTATAAATAAAGATGAATTTTATAATTATTATTTTTGAATATTATGGAATAAATTTGATATAATAGTTGTGGGTAATATTTATAAATTTTGCAAAGTACGCAAGTTGTTATAAAATATTCGTTTGGTCGGGGAATATTTTTGTCGGGGAATATTCGTACGACGGCACAATCATTGGTGGACCCCACAACGTTAGAAAACGACAAAATTATCTTTCTATAAAATAACGGCGGAGGTGTTACCGTTAAAACTGTTGAACTACTCGGTAGTAAAAGTACAGTAATACGCGTTGTTGCATAGTAGCACACGGTATTGATTATTGATGCTTACGTGAGAAGTCACTCAGCTATACTCAATTATTGCTACAGTAATTGCTGCATCATATCTCTTATATTATTGATTCAATTATTGTCACAGTATCATCTGTATAATATGTTATATTATTTAAACAATAATTGAGACGACAAGTTATAAATGATTAATAATTGTTGAAAGATTAAATATGTTTGATTAAAAATAAAATGATTTCTGGTAATTTTTATTCAATCCTTGATGTATATAAAGAGTATTATTAGACGTTTGGTAAGTTAATTATTTATGGGGGGCCATATGTCGTCATCTAAGAGTCTCTAAATAGTAATTATTTCGTAAATAGTAATTATTTCGTAAATAGTAATTATTCGTAAATAGTAATTTTTCTAATGTAATTAGTAAATAGTAATTACCTTCGTAATAGTATTACCTTCGTAATAGTATTACCTTCGTAAATAGTAATAGTAATAGTATTACCTTCGTCAATAGTAATTACCTTCGTAAATAGTAATTACTCTTCAATAGTAATTACCTTCGTCAATAGTAGTTGTCCCTTCAATTACAAGAGTAATTGCCTCTTCGGTGTTCCAAGGGTAATTGCCCCTTCGTAAATAGTAGTTGTCTCTTCAATATTACAAGAGTCATTTTGACCCTTCGTTAAGACCAAGAGCCACCCTCAGTTTTTCTATAAATAGAAAGCTCATTCCTTCATTATTTCTTACGAATTCGTTCAAGCTATAGAGAGAGAAAGTATAGAGAATAAGAGAGAAAGAGGAAGAGTTTTCTGCTACTTCACTTATATCCAGTTCTTCTAAGGTAGGGAATATTATTTGTTGTACTTCTTTCTTCTTGAAGAGAACCTATGTTATTCCATTTTGTTATTCTGTTGGAATAACCTGTAAAAGTGGCATACCCTATACATGACCCGTATACGCGGTATACCCTATACTTGGTGAAATCCTTACGTGATTCCATTTCTTCTTATTCTGTTGGAATAACCAGTATACGCGGACTACCCTATACTTGGTGACATCCTTCTATTACTCTGTTGGAACATCCTGTCTGTGTGTTTACACCGGACCTGGTTCCGTCTTTATTATTCTGTCGGAATATCCTGTCTGCGTGTTTTACACCGGACCTGGTCCACCATTTACTATTCCGCATTATTATTCTGTTGGAACATCCTGTCGGTGTGAATTTCACCTGACCTGGTTCCGTTATTATTATTCTGCTGGAATAACCTGTTTGTGCGGTCTCTATCGCATGCATGGTGATATCTTTTGTTATTATATTCGATATTACTTAGCTGATCAAAATTCTGACTTCTATACTCCATGAAATTAGTGGAATATTCTTGATATTTGCGCTTCATCCAGTATCTTTTCATGGAAATATTCTTCTGGACATTCTGAATTTTACACCACAAAACAGTATCGTGTTGACAATTTGGAAGTTAATAATTTCTGGATAAAATAATTCTTGAACTTGTTTTATTGAATTCTTATATCATTGCACATCCTCATGTTTATATTTTTGAAAGTCATCTGTGGCCTGTAGAGCATGGATGGACTTGGTATGATTATGACCAGGGATTGTTCGGTGTAATCATGACCGTAATGTTACAAATGATGTGGTAAAAGTCTCATTTGCCGTAGTAGCGCATTGATGGACAGTTGTTGGCATGATCATGACATTAATGAATACACAAATATTCTTGGCCGTAGTGCATGAATAATTGTGGTCGTGATACTAAAGAAATCCTTAGCCGTCGTGCAGGGGTGATCGATGATGTGGAATATTTATTAAGCTGAGTCTATAACGATGATGAAAAACCTTTTAAATCATAAAGATAGTAGATTTTATTTCTACTTGACTCTTTAATGGATTGCTGGTTCCGCTGCAGTTAAACTTGATGTTTATTATATTTTATCAGTTTAACACTGTTGAAGGCTAATGATAAATTATTCTGCTTATCTTAGTCATAATATTTTACTGGGCTAGTTGAGCTCACCCTTTCTTTCACTGTTCTTTCAGGAAATGAGAATATAGCTGGGACGAGTCGGGGAACGGAGTGATGGACCAGAGAATAGTATTAGTAGTCTCACTATTCTGTTAAATAGTGGACAATAATTGTATTGAGGACACTTTTGAGTTTGTATGCTCTCTAGTAGACAATAATGTATTCAAACTCACGTTATTTGTCGTATTGTACACGCCAGTGTATTAGTAAGTTGTATTTGAATTCTGTACCATGTATCTGACGACTCAAGATGGGTGATGTACTAATTTGGGGGCGTCACATTGGCGTTCAAGATGGGTGATGTATACCTAATTTTGGGGGGGCGTCACTCTGTTTCCCGACTAGTCCCGACTACGTTCTCATTTTCTGAATAGAACAATGAAAGAAAGGGTGAGATCAACTAGCCCAGTAAGAAATATTATGACTAAGATAATGCAGAATAAATTATCATTAGTCTTCAACAATGTTAAACTGATAAAATACAATAGACATCAAGTTTAACTGCAGCGGAATAAACAATCCATTAGAAGAGTCAAGTAGAGCATGATATCTACTATCTTCTATGATTTAAAATGTTTTCATCAATTTTTATCGCTGAAACTCAGCTTAATAAATAAACCACATCATCGAGTCATCCCTGCACTACGGGCCAAAGATATTCATTAAATCATCAATGGTCATGACTATACCGAATAATCCCTGGTCATAATCATACCAAAAACTGTCCATCAATGCACTACAAACTACTGAGGACTTTTATCACATCATTTATAATATTACAGGTCATGATTATACCGAATAATCCCTGGTCATAATCATACCAAGTCCATCTATACACGTAAGCCAAAGATGACTTTCATCACAATATAAGCATGATGATGATGACAATGACATAACAATACAATAAACAAGTTCAAGAATAAATTTTAAAGATTTATAAGTTAATTTATCTTGAAATCAATTACGTCCAAATTGTAAACATGAAACTGCTTTGTGGAGTAAAATTCAAGAATGCTGATGAGTGAGTTTTACTCATAATATGAGTGCGTTTGAGCTTAATATTTTGGTTGATTTTAAGTTTTTGTGTCTATTCATGCATGTTTTATGTTGTTTTGGAGGAATTGGGACAAAAGTTACTTGGATCGACGTTCGGGGTGGCTAAAATCACGTTTTCGGCTTGCCATTTACACAATAGTCACTTCAGATCCAATTTGAGTATTGCTCCGGACCTTATTTCAAAAAACTCAAAGAATGAAAGTTGTAGATCTACGTCTCCTCTTTTCGAAACATCTTGAATCATCAAAATCGGAGTTCGGACGAAGAAGTTATATCCATTTTTCCAAATGATGTCAGAGCAGAAAATTTCCAGAAAAAGGCCCCAGCGCCGGGTCGCCCATTTCATGCCTATTTCCAGCACCGTGCACCGTGCCCAGCGCGGAGGCGCTAGAGAAGAGTTTGGTCAAGGTTAGACGCGTTTTTGGGGCTAATTTTGACACTTTTTTACTCCAAATTGGATTGGGTTTTGTTTCTAAGCTAAAAATTGGACTTGTAACCTATAAATACATGATGTAAGCCATAAAATAAAGGCAAATATACATAGATTAGATTAGAGATACACTCCATTAGATTAGAACATAAACCCTAGTTCTTTTTAGCCATTGAAGATTGAAGCAACTTGAAGAACACTGGAGATCAAGAGCAAGAGGCAAGCATCAGATTTGCTGACAACAGATTCTATTCTCTTCTCTTATCATACTTTTATCTTTTAATGTCTATTCAGTTATGGATTCTTGACTTTAATTTAATTACAATAAACTAATTTTTTCATTAAGATTTCAATTGAACCTTTTATATCTATAAATTAGTTATTCAATTTATTCCAATTATTTATGTCAAAGTGAATTGTTTATCTTGTCTTATGCTTATTGATTAATTATTTGATCAGTAATTACCTTGTTACTCTAGAAGGAATTGAAATAGGAGATCTAGGGTTAGAACTGGACAAATAATTAGGTTCGTAAATTGAATGAAAATATCTGTTCACTGCATGTAACACATAAGGAATTGGAATTGAAGGAGTTTAATTCAATTGTTTGCATAGGAATAACAAGATTAATCTAGATTAATAGAAGTCATTCGATCACTTGGAACTTTTGGCATTTGAAAATTCTATTAACAATTCAGTAGGCATAATAAATGAGATAATTGGATAATTGATTTATAGTTCATAATTGGTGATATTGAAGTCTTAATCTTTATTTATTTGAATTCATTTATAAAGCAGTTCGGTTTAATTAGTTAATTTAGTTTTCTTAATTAGAAAAATCACACTTTGTAATTGTTTAAATAAAATTGATTTGGTTAAGAGTTAGTACTTGGTAATTTTTATTAAATAATTACCATGAGGAATTATACACGGTCAACAAAATAATTCATTGTCATTGAATTAAAATAAAGAATCCACAACTGAATAGACATTAAAAGATAAAAGTATGATAAGAGAAGAGAATAAAATCTATTGTCAGCAAATCTGATGCTCCCCTCTTGCTCTTGCTCTTGATCTCCAGTGTTCTTCAAGTTGCTTCAATCTCCAATGGTTAATAAGAACTAGGGTTTATGTTCTAATCTAATGGAGTGTATCTCTAATCTATGTATATCTGCCTTTATTTTATGTCTTACATCATGTATTTATAGGTTACAAGTCCAATTTTTATCTTAGGAACAAACCCAATCCAATTTGAAGTTAAAAAAGTGTAAAAATTAGCCCTAAAACGCGTTCAATCTTGACCAAACTCTTTCCCAGCACCCCGGCACTGAGCACGGTACTGGAACACTGCCCCCTAGCGCCCCGGCGCTGGAAATAGGCATGAAATGGGCGCCCCGGCACTGGGGCCTTTTCTGAAAATTTTATGGTCTGACGTCCTTTGAGAAAATGGCCATAATTTATTCGTCTGAACTCAAATTTTGATGATTCAAGATGTTCCGGAAAGAGGAGACGTAGATCTACAAATTTCATTCTTTGAGTGTTTCGAATAAGGTCTAAAGAAATACTCAAATTAGCTTTGAAGTGACTGTTGTGTAAATGGTAAGCCGAAAACACGATTCTAGCCACCCCGAACATTGATCCAAGTAACTTTTGTCCCAATTTCTACAAAACAACATAAAACATGCATGAATAGACATAAAAACTTAAAATCAACCAAAAGATTAAGCTCAAACGCACTCAATTATGAGTATAAAACTCACTCATCAAATGCTCAGAAGAATATTTCCATGAAAAGATATCGGATGACGCGCAAATATCTAGGATATTTTGCTAATTTCATGGAGTATAGAAGTCAAAACTTTAACCAAATGAATATCATAGAATATATGAAACTGCAAATGGATTTTCACCCGCCATGCGGTAATCCACGTAGACAGGTCATTTCCATAATTTAATAAGGAATTAATACGAAGGATCATTCACCATGCATGTGATAATCCACATAGACAGGTTATTCCAACAAAATAATAAAGAATGGAACTAGGTCATGCGTAATCCGCACAGACAGGATATTCCAACAAAATAATAAAAAATGGAATAACAGAAGAATTCACCATGCATGCGATAGACCACACAGACAGGTTATTCCAACAGAATAATAAATAATGGAACCAGGTCTAGCGTAATCCGCACAGACAGGATATTCCAACAGAATAATAAAGAATGGAATAACAAAGAATTCACCATGCATGCGATAGACCACACAGACAGGTTATTCCAACAGAATAATAAAGAATGGAACCAGGTATAGCGTAATCCGCACAAACAGAATATTCCAACAGAATAATAAATAATGGAATAACAGAAGAATTTTACCATGTATGCGGTACTTCGCATAGACAGGTTATTCTAACATAATAATAAATAATGGAATAACAGAAGCTCTCTTCATGAATACGAACAAAATAATACCCCTTACCTTAGAAAAAAACTAGATACTGGAGTAGAGAGGTAGCAGACTTCTCTTTTTCTTTCTCTCTATAATTTCTCTCTATAATAATTGCTCTAAAGCTTTAGTGAATTGGTGAGAAATGAAGGAAGAAGAGCTTCTATTTATAGGAAAATATAGTTTCGATAATTGCACGTTTGGGGCTCGAAATATACAGTACAATACGTTCAACTTTCTTTCATTTTTAATTTAATCTTGCAAGTATTGTCAAATTTGCACCACATCCCCTAATAGTAAATAATGTGAATCAATAGTACACATATGTGAACAAATAGTTATAATCATGTGAATTAATAGCAATTAATTGCTCGTTTATCCGATTAATTACCCGACTGGTCAGTAAAACTTCCAAACATCAAGTAATATCAAAATAAATATAGATTTTCACTAACATTAATAATTCCAACACAATGAAACTATCAATTTCATCTTTAATCAACACGAACTTATTCATCATTAATTTAACTCACAATATTTAACAACCAGGTCGTTACCAGGAAAGAGGGGACTTTTCGATAAGGATTTCTCCTTATTGGCGCGTAATTAGATGACCAAATCTCTCATTGACAGAACTTCTATACATTGTAAATATTGCAATTTTAATATGAATAACTTTGTTATCTCAATTATAGATTTAATAATATATCATATTATGCAGATGATACTGTGACAATAATCGAATCAATAATATGAGGATATGATGCAGCAATTACTGTAGCAGTAATTAAGTATAACTGAGTGACTTCTCACGTAAGCATCAATAATCAATACCGTGTGCTACTATGCAACCACGCGTATTACTGTGCTTTTACTACCGGTAGTTCAACAGTTTAACGGTAAAACTTCCGCCGTTATTTTTATAAAAAGATAATTATGTCATTTTCTAACTACGACAATACTTCCGTTGTGGGGTCCACAAATGACTGTGCCATCGTACGATAATTTCCTATTAAAATGAATATTCCCCGACCAATCGAATATTATATAACCACTTGCTTACTTTGCAAAATTTATAAATATTGCCCACAACTATAACATTATATCAAATCCACACCATAATATTCAAAATATATTTCGAGAAAATTATTCTTTATTCATAAAAGTTGGGGTCTTACAGTCCATCTATGCATTACGGGCAAAAGAGACTTTCATCACAATATAAATATGAGGATGATGTCAATGATATAAGAATTCAATTAAATAAGAGTAAGGATAAATTTTAAAAATTTATAATTTAATTTATCCAAAATTTAATAATGTCTAAATTGTAAACATGATATTGCTTTGTGGAGTAAAATTCAAGAATAATATTATATCAAAAATGATTTGCATAGAAAAGAAATCAAGTTTTGTCATGAATAATACCCCAGATGAATAGTACCCGAGTGAATAGTACCCCGACATGAAAAGATTAAAATTTATCAAAAATATTCAGAATATATTTATGTAAAAAGATTCTATATGAAGCGTAAATTTCAATGATATTCTACTAATTTCGTGAAATATAGAAGCAAACATAATAAAATAAGTGAAGAATTCGAAATCTGAAACACAAATATATTACTTACACACTACAGAGTATGGAATAAAAATATTATTCCTTATGAATATTGAACAAAATAATATCATTTACCTTAAAGGAAAGTACTTCTGATTAGTAGGCGGAGATATTCTTGAAGAAAATTGCACTGTTTTCTACATTCAAAACTTTCTTAATTTCTAAAGAAATACGCTCATATTATAGAAGAGGAATTTTCTGATTCTGATGTGATTTTTATTTCTAAACAAAACATCCTATTTATAGGAGAATTGAATGATACTATTTAGAAAATAAAATCACGGACGCATAGTGCAGGAATCATGGGCGCTCAACCGACTGAAATTTTTTTAAAAATTTAATTTTACTATGCAGCACTATGCATACACTATGCAGTACTATGCAAATAAAATAAAATATATTATATTTTTCATAAAAAATAAACTAATATAATATATATATATATATAACTTTGCCTTTACGACAATTCACCCATACACCCACACATATAATAATATATAATATGCTGAATACTCTACCGATTATTTTAAAAAATGAGTAAGTGGGGGTCCATATAATAAATAAATTTACAACAAATACTTCATAAAATCTCTTCTATTTATCTTAATTCATCTGGCTTCACAAAACACATTTTTAATAACATTCATCATTAATATTATAATTCACAATATTAACAACCAAATTATTCCCAAGAAAGAGGGATCTTTCCGATAAAGATTTATCCCTATTGGCGCGCAATTAGGTGACCAAACTTCTTTCATCGACACAACTTTTTAGACCTCACCAATAATGTAAATAGTAATATGAATAAATTTATCATCTTAATTATTAATTTAATAATATAAATATTGTGATAATAATTGAATCAATAACGTGAGATACTATGTTGCAATTACTATGACAATAATTGAATAAAATTAAGTAACTTATCACGTAAGCATCAATAATTAAAGATACTGTACAATACCGTGTGCTACTATGCAACCACACGTATTACTGTACTTTTAACATCAGGTATTTCAACAGTTAACGGTAAAAATTTTCCCGTTATTTTTATAAAAATTATTTCTGTCGTTTTCAACTCCGACAATAATTTCGTTGTGGGGTCCACCATGATTGTACCGTCGTACGAATATTCCCTGATAAAACGAATATTTCCCGACCAATCGAATATTTTATAACAACTTGCTTACTTTACAAAATTTAAAAATTTACCCACAACTTGGTGCTAGGAATCTAATTATACAACATTATGTTTCCTTTATCCGAAGTATTTATCAAGTACAAAAATGATTTATCCACTTATTTATCTCTTTTTTTTTAAAATTTAAATGTAGAAATCTGTATAAATATAATTTATATTATCTCATTTACTAAATGTGTCATGTAGCTTGGTAGGTTGATGTTTTAAGTTCAAAAATTGACAGAAATAATTTTTTTACTTGCATGAATAATCAATGCACATCAAAAATTTTTTTTATAGTAATGCCTAGATGGTTTGTTTTGTACTGACCAACAAAAAAAATAACACAGTATCTAAATATTCTAAAAGGACAATGATCACTTTTGTATTTACTCATCCAAAAATTTATAACATCACATTTTCTCAACAATTATTAATAAACAACAGATCTATTATGACAATAAATTAATAGGGTATCATTATTTTAATTTACTTAAATTATAGTTAAATAAAAAATTATTCATTGAAAATAGAGTTTATATATAATATCATTTTTAATTTTTTACAATTATTCTTTGCCTCCTCCAACCAAATATTAATTTTGATAAACTTTTATATTATTAATAATATGTACTATATAGCGTATAAAAGTTGCTTTTTAGTGAATCGTCATAAATTTAAATTCATGGTGTAACTATCTTGTTGACCTTAATACGTACATATCCTGTTTTAATTATAATTGTATGAAAGTCAGGATTCATATAGGTCATTCAACTTATCGTGATCAAGTATGATACTCCCTCCGTTCCTTAAT